>JANHZU010003845.1:266303-276381 GCA_032468055.1 Acrochordus granulatus
GACCCTGTTACAATGGCACATCATCAAAGAATCAATTAGGATGTGAACACTCTCATGACACTCACCAAGGTTTCTTATTTGAGGTTCCAATGCAGATGTGCTGGGCAGGAACATTCTTCCATTTCTTTGCTTCCACAACCAGAGATTCTGCATCTACCAGGCCAAATCCATACAAATGGCTAACTGGAAAGAAAGGTATCTCAGAGATTCACTAGGTTATTGAAAAACAATTATTTTCCACAATTTTTTAAAGAAATGGTATTATTTGTAAGTATGAAAGAGCTTTGTATAGCTTTTTAAGACTCAGAGTCCTTTTCTTCAGATGTTCTATTTGATCTTTTCTCTTTATGTACTGTATCCCTATTTTCATATCATTCTGGTTTCAAGATTTTCTTTCCTTCTCCACATGCAATAATCTTTAGTTATAGAATGTCTCAACCTCCAACGGATCATCTTGATAAACAAAAAAGAAAAAATAAGTTCTAAACATTTAAAATGCAACCCGTACTGTGCAGATGTTAATATATTACAATTCCAGCATTCATGGTTAGCTTGGCCAATGTAGATGTAGCTCAAAAATATCTAAAAGCCTTCAGATTCCCCAACTTTGTCCCAACCAAATTGAGTTGATCTTATGATTGCAAGAGATGTTCAAAAATGAAAACAAAAATGAGGAAGCCGATAAAAGAGAAAATATATCTCTCAAGATTGAACTGCGGAGTCCTTGGTACTACTGTTTAAGCTGGGTCACTGAGGAATGAGGAATCTCACACTTAGGATTAGAAGTACTTACTTTTCCCTTGTTCATTTTGAAAAGCTTTCAAGAACTATCTAGATTAGCCTATCTTCAACTATAGAAGCTTTCTGGATTTCTTTGGGCAAGTCCCATCCCCTCAATCCAACAGCTAGTTTGATGTAACCATGAAGATGCTAGACTAGGAATGATGAAACACAGATTCTAATCCATCTTCAGCTACAGCGACTCACTGCTTGTCCTCTCTTTCAGTTCAACCTACTTCTAAAGATTATGATGATGGGGGAAAACCAGATCTTACACTGTGCTTAGATATAGAACAAATCTACTGTGCTATATTAGCAATTCTGTGCATATATTTCTCAAGAGATATATGCACAGAAGATTAAAAATCTAGAGATTCTAGGAATTGTCATCCACATGTATCTGGAGAACGTCAGCTTGGGGAAAGCTAGAGAACTTTGTCAATTAACCTGAACTGGGTCAATCCCGTTGCTTAAAATGAATTCTTGCCTTGTTTTGGTCTTGATTCTTATGTTATGCATAAATAAATGGCAAAAAAACCTAGAAGATTTTAATTTTTTATTGTAAGAAAACAAAGGACAATCATGAACTTTTAATCCTTAATAGCAATGGAACAACTTGCTGTAGTCCATGGGGTTACAAAGAGTTAGACACAGCTGAGCAACTGAACAACAATAGTAGTCATACTAATGACATATTGTACATTTAATGTAATTTTATTTAGATGTATGTTTAGAGTTAATTATGTCTAATTCTGTTTTTCTCTCAGCCACAGAGTTTTTGGAATGAGCACCCCTACTTTAAAGGGATGCAACATATTCGAACAAGAAGCAACAAATTCTCTGTTGTGGCACTTGACTTCTGGAATAAGGTCTCCACAACTACCAACCCCCCACCAACATCCAGATGTCTCCCACCCTGTCAACATTCCAGAAGCCTTAAAAGACCTGGCTGTTCTCCCAGACCTTGGAGTAGGTTGAATGGAGCTCTGTTGTAGATATGTTTGTTACATATAACATATGTTTGGATACAGTTGTCTGGATTTGCCACCTTGTATATTTCCCTTATTGTGTGTCTATTTGTTTTGTTGTATTTTTTTTATACTGTGAGCCCACCCTGCAGTCAAAGACGTCAAAGTTGAAGTAAATAAAAAAAAAATCAAACTGTTGTTTCCACCTTGCAAAGACATGCTGGAGTCTAAAGAAGGAAGAATTGACCCATCGATTCCTGGATAGCCAGGAATTCTTTTCAAATCTATTTCAGCAAATCATCAACAACTGACCATGAAGATAATTCATAGGGGGCACTAAAATTGCATTATATAAATCAACACCTTTCTAAGTTGTGTTCTAATAAGCAAATTGGCACTTATTATTAATTTTTAGGACAACGTTCTCTTCTCTTTCCATTACTTTTTTCACTACTATTCCATTCCTTTCACCCCTTTTCCAAATGGTAACGTACGGTATGTACAGCAATGGAGCAGTCTGCCTGCAGAGGTTGTGTTTCTCTATTTTGACGCTTGTAAGAAGAGGTTAGATAGCCAACGCTCATGGATAGCTTCATTAGTTTTCTTGCTCACTGGAGAGCATTCGAGTGGATAATCCTTGTGATTGCTTCCATCTCTACAGTCCTGTAATTTTATGTTCCTAAACCATTGAGGGATGTTTACATTGGTTGAACGTTTTGGAAGAAATTGGGAAAATCTACCCAAAATGTTTCATGATACGTCCTGCTTTTGTTTTTTTGTTCCTATTCCCAAAGACATGTAAGAAACCGAACTGATTCATGCTATTGATAGCCAAGACTGTTATTACAAAACCCTGGGAAATTATTTCAGTGGTACTTAAAAGAGTTACAAACTGCCTTTCATGCAACAAACAGCTCTAAAACATCAGTTGTGCCCTCCAATGAATTATATAGTCACTATTCAACCAGACATCTTGATATTTTCCCCAATAGACAACCTTCACCTATACAAAGATAGTTACTGATGTGCTTAGTGAATCTATGACTTGAATTAATAAACTTGCTCCAGACAGTTGAATATGAATGCATTTCTAAAAAGATTGCACCTGGAGTTTTTATATCTTCAAGTTTTTATTCCGATTCCTTCGACTTTGTCAGGGAAGGAAGGATCCTGTTTCAGATATAACTTTTTTTTAGGTTCTTTGTCCCGTTACTTTCTTTCTTCAGTGAAAAAGCAATCCATCTATCCATCAAAGCAAAGCAAATAGAGATCATGCTCCCCTGTGAGCAACCATTGTGTGCTATGTGGTTATAATTCCCTTCTGCAAAAAAAGTAGTTTAATAAGGCTGTCACAGGAAGGAGAATTGTAACAGGGCAGCTGTGCTGGAATAGCTGGCTGGGAAGTCTTTTTGCCTGTAGAAAAATATCTCTGTATGCTTTTGGCCTCATGGAAGCCAAAACAGGCTTCTCTTCCCCACCCACTCTCCAGGAGGGCTATTAGTCACTTTGGAAATAACAATGGGATGCACTTGGTGCTTCAATATCTTTTGTAGCTCTTATTATATGAGAATAGGGTGCTGCACTGAGTGAATTAATCACATTATTTTTTCAACTTTATTTCGTTCTGTCTCCTGTGATTTCCTTAAGACCTGCAGAGTTATTTGCTTTCAGCTTCTGCACCTCTTCCGTTCAGATGACTATTGCATTTATTATTTCTTAGATTTATAGCCTGCCTTTCTTTCAGGAGATAAAGCTGGCATACAGAGTCCTCCTTTTCTCCAAAACCATCCGTGAGATTGTTTGTGTTGAGAGAAAGTGATGTCTCACAGTCCCTCAGGGAATATCTGGGGTTAGACTAGAACATGAGTTTCCCTGGAGTCAGTCCGGCACCTTCACCATTGTGAAGATAGTCCTTGACTATCTTTATGAGCAAAATTGCTGTTGCTAATCAAGGAGGTTGTTAAGGGGGGTGGGCCTGATTCTACAATCTTTTTTGCGGTGGTTGTTAAGCAAATCACTGCAATCGTTAAGTTAATCCTGTGATTGTTAAGCAAATCCAGCGTTGCTTGTCGGAAGCCAAGCAAGAAAGCTGCAAATGGTGATCACAGGACGCTGTCACCATCCTAAGCACCTGCTGGTTGTCAAGCACATGATTTTTGATGTATTTTGAATTTTTATCATATGAATATGGGGATGCTACAACAACTGCAAGTGTGAAGAGAGGGATTTTTTCAGTGCTGTTGTAACTTAGAACAGTTGCTACATGAATGGTTCAGGACTAACTGTACTATACTAGCTCTGAGGCTGAGTGGGAGACACTGGTTCAAAATCCTCCACCGAGCTTCTGTGGCTAAGTGGAGACTAGAACCTAGATCCTCCTCCAACTCCTAGGATATCTTTTCTATTATACTACACTGGCTCTGGGGCTGAGAGAGAGGGAGGAATTGACCTGAAGCCATTTGGTGATTATCTCTGGCTGTTCAGAGATTAGAACCACAGTCTCCCACCTCCTAGTCCAACAACTTCACCTCTAGACCATCCTGGCTGTTTTATTTTAAATGTTGTTTTCTGAAGCAAAGGGTTTTGAGCAAAATTCAACTCTGCAGTACTTAGCTTTGCTGTACGTCTTAAAAATGGTTGAAAGTCTTGGCTGCTCTGGAATTGCCTGCAACAGACTGCCATCAGCTCCCTGAATTATTTATTTTTTACAGGATGAGTTCTGACCACAACAGGGTCATCTTCCCCAGAGAGTAATGCAATTTAGCTCACTGTTCAGCTGTTTGCATATAGACTATGCAGTGCAGTATGTGGCACAATGCCATTTCTTTTAGGTAGAACAAGTCAAGAAACAGGGATGGCAGGGATTTAAGAAATGTAGGAAGGTCGAAGAAAATAATCCTGAAAACTTGCTCACATTTCTCTCTGTGCCAATAAAGGTGAAGTTGGTTTCTTTCTTACACTTCCTTCTGTCTAAAGACTGTAATCTTTTCTAAACATTTCTCCTTAATGGCTTATGCATTTGTTTCCTATTCCCAAAGCCAGTTCTACATTCTTTCATGCCCGGTGTCAAATATGTCCACAGATCCTTTTTCAACAACAGTGACTGCAGAATGAACCTTGCAGTCCCCCCCTTTGCTGAAGGAAACCAAACTCTATGCAACACAAATCTACCAGGAATCTCACCTCGACGTCCAGCTCCATTTGTTTTCCAATCAGGAGCCAAGAGGTGAACTGGTCGGGATGTTTTCACAAGCAGGTGCTGCACATCTCGCCATGTCAGCAAAGGGCTAAAAAATCACAAAAGAAAAGACATATTTCACATCATGTTTTGCTGACTCTATAAGTGAGCTTCTAAAAGAACTCAGCCAAAGAAAGGCACTGTGGCAGAAATATTCTTCCATTTCAGCCAATAACGACCTAAAGTCTTCTAGTCAGTGAGCTGAGAAACATCCTCTCTACAGCCAGCATGCTGTAAGGTGGAGTCCTGATTACGGAGGAATAAAAACAGAGTACTGAGACATCAGAGTGAACTGCATCACAATTAGAGCACATTTTTCCCATCTTAAATGTTCTTCCATATGAAAATGCCCAGTTTTTTTTAAAGAAAACAAATCTGACAAGGAAAAAGTACAACCTGACAGACTAGTTTTCTATTTGTAGGGAACTCGGTAGAAACTCTTAAAAGCTTTGGCCGCACATTGCAGGCCAACCAAGTAGAAATGCCTCATTGTTTCTTTTAGCAGGAATGATGATTTGAGAAGGGGGAGTTGTGGCCCTTGGAAATAAAATGGATGTCCTCCACCCTGTCACTGAAGAGCATTACACTGCAACCACATTTACAGTAGACACTCAGTGGTGACTCCAAGAGGATTTCAAGAATCTGTTCATTTATCACTTCATTATCAAGATAGATGCAACTTCATAATTTCAAGAAAGTCTAGCACAAAGCATATAACAACCCCTCCCAGTCTCTCTCTCAAGGTATACCCTTCTCCAGTATACTTTTCACTATATGAACAGGAAGACAGGCCGGATCAATGAAATAAACATTTAAGCAAACACCAACCAAGTGTTGGAATACAAATTACAAAACCATTGACTTTCAGCCAAGCAGAGGCTAAGCAAGATGGGTGCTGTTCCTGAACTGATTCGGAATTAGCAAATTCTTAAGAGTAAATAAATTAAGAGTTCAAAAGGTGTTGGGGAAAGTGGACATAAAAGCACAGTCTGCGGTTAAGATGCTGGGCTTGTCGGCTGGAAGATTGGCAGCTCAGCAATTCCAGACCCAAGCGCTGCCACGTAATGGGTGAGCTCCCGGGACTTGCCCCAGCTCCTGCCAACTGAGCAGTTCGAAAGCATGTAAAAATGCAAGTAGATAAATAGGTACCACTTTTGGTGGGAAAGGTAACAGCGTTCCATGCGCCTTGGTGTACAGTCATGCCGGCCACCTGACCACGGAAGTGTCTTTGGACAAGGCTGTCTCCCTTGGCTGTGAATTGAAGATGAGCACTGCCCCCTAAAGTCAGCTATGACTGGCAGGGAAAACCTTTACCTTTATCTGGTTGGATAGGATGGGCATGCTCCAGGTCCCTTCCTTTAAATATTGTCATCTAGTGGGGACTAGGAAGCTCACCTCCTCTACAGCTACCCCTGCCCTGTGAGATGGAAACCCTTCCCTTTGAGATCTGACAAGCCCCATCTTCCTTGCTTTTGGAAAGCCTTGAAACATCTGGCTCTTCCCACAAGCATTCATGCATGTCCTGTGAGCCTGGAGCATGATAAGATCATACTCTACTTTGATAAGGCGGAGAATGTTGCCCCAGGACGCCATGAGTTTTTATTGTAACGGTTTGAAGTTCTTTGCTGCTTTTATTGTTTTATGAGCCACATAGGTTGTGGTTAGAATATGGGCAGCTATATAGTTTTTTTAAATAAATAACTTAAATCATAGCTGGGAGAAACAGCAGCTTTGGCTACTGCATTTCCCGATGATGCTTTTGTCTTGCAGGTGTTTCTTAAAATGTCTCATGTGCACCTATGTATTATGTACATAAATACATATATAGATGTTATAATAATCAGAGCAATTAGGAATACAAATGTCCGTTAATTGCCTCTCTGGAAAGAGAAGGAAACATTGTAGCCCTCCACATCGCTATAACATATTTGTGATTGAGCATTTAATGGAGTGTTTTATGTCAAAGGGCTAAACAATCCCAAACTTTGCAGACATAGATTCCTCCAGCTTATTTGCAAACTATGTGGAGATCCCCGTGAGTCCTAGTCACACATCTAGTTCTGAATTTTCAAACAGTCTTAAAACCCAACGTGCCGATGCTTGTGCTTATACTTGGGAGACAATTCAATCCCTTCCATCATAATAACAAAAAAAAAGGTCCCATCTTCAGTATAATAATGCAAAAGAAGTAAATGAACCCACCTCTGCTATTGTGAGTCCTAGCAGTTAACCATGTATTAGCACTCAAAGCCAAAGTCACAGCATAGGAGAATTAAAAGTAGTCAGTAGAGAGAGCTTGGAGATCATTCTCTTCCCTTCACGTTTAAAATAAGGTGAAAAGGTTTGAGCCAAACAAAGGCAACCAGTTTTAATATCACGGTGGAATCCCACTTCCATTCTTTACTGGAAAATGGGGGACAATGGAGTCTCACCCAGGTTTTTAGGGGTTCCTCGGAAGTTCACCTATGCAAGATTGTGAGTTCTCAATCAAGCTAATAAATAGCAGTCGAGAAACTTTTCGATTTTATCATGTTCCATTATGACAGCAAGGAGGGCTTGCACCAAAACATCAAGTAACTTTCAAAATCGCCCCAGTCTCCAAGGATCTCATGCAAAAACTCAAGATTTTTGAACCTCATGAGATTTTTCCCACTTTTAAGAAAAGGCTTATATTTAATTTGGGTGTCCAAAGTGCAAGTCAGCCCTCTCCTGCCAAGCCTGCATAAAGCCACCTTCTTCAGCCTGGTGTTTTCCAAATGCACTGGGCTTCAGCTTCCAGAAATCTGAGAACTACAGTCCAGTACACTAGGTCATCAGGTTGGAGAAAAAATGATCAACGCTGTCTTGAAGGAAGACTGATTCTTCATCTTATGTCTTTAAAGAGGATTAGACAAACTCACAGAGAAGACTATGATCAAATATGAGCATCTGCTGTATTCATATGTATTCAATGCATTTCTTTGACTATCAAGTGCTCTGGAATAACCAAAGAAGGAAATTTGTTTGTCATGCCCATCTCCCTCAGAAATTGATTGGCCTCTGCAGGAAACAAGACACTCAAATTAAAAGACCAGAATATGGCAGAAAACATGTTCTAAAATAGTTGTAAGGGAGCAACTCTGCAAGCCTCTATACCACCCAGAAAGCTTTCACCAGTTGCATCCATTTGAAAAAACAAAACAAAACTTGGCTTGCATAATTTCTTCTTCATCCTTTTGACTCTTTTTTTTTCCCTAAATGAAAATACACATTCTTCAGCAAATAATGTCTATACAACAGAGGATGAATTGAATCCTTACTTGGCTTCCAGAGCTAGAGCGATGATTCCAGCTACCATGGGGGCAGAAACAGATGTCCCAGTGTGGCCATTTGTGCAATGTTTCTTCAGATCTGTGGTCACCTAAGAAGAAAGCTGATGTCACTATTAGCTCAGCTGGAAAGGGAGAAACAAGATTTAAATCACATTGTGTAACCCATATTTTGTGCAACCATAAGAAGATACTTTGGCTTTGTATTAGTAAGCCACAATCAATCTTTTATTTTTTTTTAAATGTGGGGCAATGAGATAATCTGACCTGCTATAACCTCTTCCAAGCAAAAAGTTTAGTGTGACTGGGCCTCTGTAGAGCAAAACTGTTGTAAAATAAAATCAGAACTAGTTCTCTCCTTTATGATCTAGTTGTCAACAAGGGAACTGTCTAACTTGGACCTGAGTAGTCAAAAAAATAAAAAAGGAATTCTCCTTAAGCACTTATGGAAGCTAAAAAATGTATTAACTCCATATTCATGTTCCACTGAGTTTTGACTAGGTATTTTACATAGCAGAGGTAATGTTACCAATGTTGTTCAGTTGTATCTGCTGTGCATTTTAACTCAACAAGATGCTCTGTATTGCTTCTTTAGTTGTCCACTAGCTGGAAAATTTACTTAACACCCATTAAGAAGCTTTTTCTGTCACTGGACAGGCCACAACAGTGCAACATAATGCACAGTTTCACTTTTTACAAGCAGGAGACTGCACTGCTTTGCAAAGCAGAAGCAAAGCAAAGCACTGCTTCAAATTTTACCGTGTTTACTTACAATCTGCCGCTCATAGAAGGCCCCACTGCTATAAGTTGTAGCAAGGGTAGAGGCGCACTCTTCCAAATACCAGGGCTTGTTCCCATTTTCAGTGGTACTGCTAACAGAGACTGTGTAGATGCTGTTGGTGTACCCATCACAAGAGCAATGGTCCCCTTCTCGGCCACCATTTCCAGAAGCCCAGACAAAAATAGAACCCCGTCCTTTACGACCCTAGGCATTGGAGAAGAAAAAGGATTGGAAAGAGAGCAGACAACTGGAGCTAGATTCCTAAATCTCTACCCAGTATTAACAATGTTCATTGAATTTAACTTCTGGAAACAGGCATCTGCCTGGTTGAATTCTCAGTCAATAAATTGTGTAAATTATCACATTCCAACTATCACAACGGTGGAACAAGTACATGGGACTGAACATGAAATATTTTACTGAATGCAGTGGGATTTCTGCCTTTCAAAAGGAATGCTTGGAGACACTCCCATCTCAAGCCTTCGTCTACATGCATCAGTGCACATTCCTTTTGATAGGGCAGCACAGCAGTCTCTCTGTGTGGGTATTTCAGGAACTAAAGATTTCCTCCAAAATCTTTATTTACATTGAAATAAATTTACACAATTTATTGACTGAGAGAATGTGGGTGAAGCTGAATCCTCTACCCAATCCCTCACCTAAAGTTAGAACACATTCTTTAGGAACACATCCTAAAGACAGAATCATCCCAAATTTAGAGCTAATGATACATCTTTATGCACACACCAGAGCAGACTGCAGAAAATCCATTGGCTTTTGCTTCCTGACAATCATGCATTGAAAGGATAGGGGAGCAATAAGGAAGTTGAGGCACGAGTGAGAAGACATGCGAGTTCCTCTACTTCTTTACGGGGTAAAGAAATGGAGAGTTGGCCTTCGGGATAGGGAAGGGATGAATAAGCCTGTAAGGCCGAGTGTCAGAATTGCACAGTCCTGAGAAAGAAGAGTGAGAAAGAAACACAAGGTAACCCTAACTCGATTT
>JANHZU010003845.1:295954-306443 GCA_032468055.1 Acrochordus granulatus
AGAGAGGATTTAGAGGCGTGGATGTAACACCGGATGAAACTGCCTAAACGAAATGCATCTTTTCCTGGAACTGAAGACTCTAGCAGCTATGAAGAAGAGTTCATAAAGGAAAAGATACAGATGCTTTAAAAAGTTGAAGGTGAGTGCTACATCCACTAGCATCAACAAAGCATTTTGTTTTCAGATCTTAAATTCTGTACAACTCTATTTCATGTTGCAATTATATGGGGATGGGTTAGGGTGGAAATGGAGAATAAGCCTCTCCTTCATGCATAAGCATCTCTCTGTGAAAGGGCTCCCTGACCTTAGTTTTGAACTTCTAAAATTCTCTCATGTAGCCTCAAGCTGCACAATAAACAAGATGTATAAGTAGAATTGGTTTTCTGGGTTAGAGAACCATGTCCTCCGTTAGAGGCTGTGGGCTGAGTACCAAGCTCCTAAAATTGTCATCTTCAAATTCTCCCTCTGTCCCCAGAAAAACAGTTATAGCCTGGTGATTTGTATCCTTGGCCAGCTGACAAGGAAATACTTGCACTCTGCTTTCCATTTATTCGTGTTTCGCCTTTATGTTTATCTAATTGAAAACCAGAAGCCTAGATTTTCAGTAATCCTGAAGAAGCCCAACACTGTAATAGGAGCAGATCATCCTTCTCTTCTCCTCCCCAGTAAAGCTTTGGGTGCAAGCTTTTCCTGGTACAGATGGATCATTTGTGGAAATGGTTGATGCTGAACTCAACCTATTGTCTTTTATCAATGACATTGAGGAGAAAACAGAAAAATATACATATGCTGAGAAGAAAGGATGTAAGTTTTTTTCTTCTCCTTTTTCTCTGGTTTGGTCCTGCTTTCAATCTATTGCTTCTTTTTTTAAGTATTCCACTAAGGAC
This sequence comes from Acrochordus granulatus, assembly GCA_032468055.1. Lineage (NCBI taxonomy): Eukaryota > Metazoa > Chordata > Lepidosauria > Squamata > Acrochordidae > Acrochordus > Acrochordus granulatus. The sequence continues at coordinate 296,842 of JANHZU010003845.1, forward strand.
AGCTTGGCAATTCAAAAGGTGTCTTGGAAACCTCCCAAAATTAAGAGCAGGGCTAGAATAAGCAGCTGGCAAAGGTTATTTGACAAAGCAGAAACTGTATAAATGATCTTTGTGTTTCAAAATCTTCATGCTAATCACAGGGAAGAAGTACATATAATATTAGAGAATGTGATTTGCTTCTGTGTTAATAATCCACCATTACGTTGGAATGCCCTGTAGCAAAGACATAGGGAAGTACAATTCAATCCAAAAAATGGAATGACAGACGAGCCAAAAAGTTACCAAAGGACAAAATACTCAACTGGTATCATATCATAACTCTCTTTCTTTAAAGACAATTAGAACTAATTAGCATATTTTAATCCAATCCACAATAGTACAAAAACAACTTCTACTCATCAATGAAAGGAATATTAAATATTCCAGCAATCATCAAATGTTTTGAGGAGTCTGAAAGCTTCTTTGGCAAGTCAGTTTGGGAAATTTTCCACTGTTATTTAGTGGCTCTCTAAATGTAGAATTTTAGTGATCATCGATAAAAAGATAATGATCGTTGGCTATTAGTGCCCTAGCTATGTCTTAGTATTATTAATATTACATACCTCACCGAGGTATGGTACAAATCAGAAGAAAACACAATAGTTACATAATTCTGTCCAATAAAATGATTTCATAATTCAAAGCCAAACTTATGAAACCAGTACTTATAATATGAATCAAACTCAACAGCCATAAATATTTAAAAGAACACCCCATGAAACAGCAGAGCACTCGTATATTCATAATTAATATAAATCAAATATTAACCTGAAAACTACAAACTTAATGACAGTGGAATAAGATAACCAGGCCCCATTCTAATATATTAATCAAATGAGAAGATATTCAACTCTTTTCAAAGATCATCAGAATTTCACAGAAGTGATCCTAAGAAGAGAATTGATCCCAGTCATGGGACATTGTCCCTGAAAGCAGGAAGCTTGGAGACTGTGATCTCAAAATGAGGAACAGGTAAAAGACCGTGCCCAGGAGAATGTAAGGAACAAATAGGATTGTATAGAGGAATATGGCCCAACAGATGAGGAATATCATAACCAAAGTTAGTTTAAACTGGCTCCAGCTTGAACAGGGAACCAGTACAGAGTCCTGTAATGTAAACATAAGAATAGCCTGGAAAGTCAGAAAAGTCCTGGTTTTGTTATGGACTAGGATTAAGGCTAGAGAGAATCAGGGACACCTGCCAGGAGAGCATGGCAATACTTTCAAATATGAATCAATGAATGCATGTCCAATGAACCCATTGTCCCTTCCAGGTATAGTAATCTCCTGATCCTAGAAATCCTGTATGAGAATTTGTATCATAGTCAGTTGATTATCCATCAAGACCCCAAGACTTCAGACAAAGGAAACTGGGACAATTCAGGAGCCTGGAAACCAGTGGGGGAAAACACAGTAAGGATGGAAAGACAATTGTTGTGTTATCCATAAGCAACTAGAGGACATCCACAAGGCAAAATGCTCTTGAGATATTTTGTTATAGCTGACAATGCATCATCATCATCCAGGATGACAAAAGGATGACAGATATGGATTTCATCTGGCTATAGTAATGTTGAAAATCAGGTCAGTCAGGACTGATTCCTGAGGAATAGTCACAATAAGGGAAATTCCTGCAATGCAATACTGCAGAAGAAAGGGAAGACAGAAGATTTGAATCATGATGAAGATATTTCCCTGCCAGGTAAGCATGAAAGAAGACTTAAATCAAACCACTGCTCAGCAAGTGATGCCCAAGGATCAGTCAGCAACATGCTTAATGGACGAGTAGATTTAGGGCTAAAAGAACTGGCACCAATGTAAGGTGTTGGGATGGACAACAGAATATCATTCTGAGCTGAATGACCTGTCCAGTTGATATGGATCAAGGAGCCCATTCGATGACGAAAAATCAATTTGACAGGACAACTCTCTCAAGAATTCAGGCTAAAAAAAGAAAGCAAACAGACAGGCTGATAACTGAGACACAAAGAAGTATCCAAGGAAAAGTTTTTCAGCAGACAGTCTGTCTGAGAAACTGCCAGAGGGTAAAGAAAATTCACCAGGCAGGAAAAGAGGGAGGAAGCAGGGAGGGAAGTTTAGCCAGGGAGCAGATATGGGGGAACCTCTTCTTCTTTATGGTTGGTTGGACTTCTTCCTCCAAAACAACAGGAAACAGTTCAAATGCAGAAGAAGAAAAGAAGGGTGGCAGAGGACAGCTAGTGGAAAAGAATACCCAATCTTCATCTTTTTATTAAAGATTTCTCCCAAGCTCTCAGTTGAAAGAGCAGAGCTCAGAGACAGCATATTCCCCACTTCAAGTGATAAAGAATGCCAACAGAGAATAAAAGGTGGAGAAAACCCAATGAAAGGTCCTGGCTGGAGACTGAAAAGCAGCTTGAAAAAAAAATGCCTCTTTGCCTCTCATGGATGATAAAAATAATTATCCATGGTTATTCTGTGCATGACCGCAGTCTATTTATTTAATGTACATCTTAGAACTGCCTAAGCTTCAGTTGCATTTGCATTTTCACCCAGCACTATTGTTTCCTACTCATCAATTTATTGGATTAACGACAAACAACTGGATTTGCTACATGTATTTACTCATAAACCTTTATTTGTAGACTGTACACATAACCATATTGCGGACGTGCAGAAATAGTAATTCAGAGAAATTAAAGGCATAAGGGGAAGGGGAAGGGGCATGAGGGAAGGGAAGAGAGCTAAAACTAGCTAACTTCAATCACATTTGGTTATTTCTCTCTGTATTTTTCTATCCTTACAAACCATCCTCGTTTCTACCACATTCATACGTTTTATTTAAGAAAAGCAGAACTAGCAACATTTTAGACTACCTTTCAAAACATACAATGTGAAAATCAGGAACATAATGTACATGGAAATAAAATTAGGGTTTTACCCATCAAGTATACTTTGGCCTTCCACAGATTTTTTTTGTTACATGACTGCCTTCCCTTTATTTTTATCACATTTTTATACTTTTATTTTATCACATAAGAGACAGCGTACTTTATCTTTTATCACATTTTTATACTTCCCGTTATTTTTATCACATTGGTCATGGTCTTTGTGGTAGCTGTTATTGATACTGAATACACTTACCTTTGGATCCATTCTTAGGAAGTTGTGTGGACCTCTGCTGTTGAATGTTGATCTTTTAATGGTCTTGCTGTGATGGAAGTGATAATAATCTTCCAAGCTCCCAACCTATAACAGTCAATACATAAAAACAAGTCAGGAAACAAGCCAGTTCAGGTATTCATTTGCTCCAATGTACATGTAAATCAGAGATGCAGAATATATTGAAATGGAATATTTTCTGTTGTCTTAAATTAGCCTTTCTCAACCTCACAATCTTCAGATCTCTTGATGCTAGAACTCTTACAGTAGAATTACCAGAGAGCATGGACAAACACAATCACATCTATACTAGTGTGTGGGAATGAATATTGGATGGTACTTTTGTTGTTCCTGATAGGAGCAACACAAAATAATTTTGAGCTTTTTAATTCTCCAAAAACAAAGGTCTACAAAATTAGGGGTGTGAAATATACAGTTGTTTCAAATTCAAGACTAGCTCACTGGATGCAATGGTATGTGAGAAAGGCCTTGAGAGATGGAGCAAAGAAATACTGCCTAGTGAATGGTAAGATAAGAAAGAGCATAGCCCAGACCTGTATAATGGGTGGAAAAAGAGGCTAATAAGGGACTCTTCCTAGCTTTTCAGGTTGCAAACAAGATGGCAGCAGCTTTGTACTTTCAGACTTGCAAGATTTTGCTAACATAGCCTTATGATAAAGTAGAATGAGCTCATCTGATTGTATTTCCTGTCTGGTCTACTGGGAAGAGTGACACTGTGTGTGTTCTAGTGCTGTTTCCAGTTCTTAACTGAATTTGAAAGTGGTCTGTTTTGAGCTTGGAATATTTCTAGAATGGTTGGTACAGCATTAGAATACTTTCTTATGAAGTTGGAAAGTGGTCTTGAGTTGAAACACAATATTTCAACCTTGAATCTTCTCAAATTCTCAATGTTTTGCACATTGTAATACAAAACATTTTGAGCTGGAAATAGTTTCCAGTGTGAAACCAACTATTCCAATCTCATAGGGAATGTTCTGATGCCATCCCAAATTTTGAGTTAAAAGCCTAAAGGTTACTTTCAGCTTGGGACATTAATCTTGGAGTTGAAACACTTCTAGCAAGATTGGAACAGCATCAGAACATGACCAGTAAAATCAGAATAGCTCATTTGGAACTTGAAACATTTTGAATTTTTTGGGCCAAAAATGCAAAGGATGTGGAAGAAGTAAGGAAGACAAAAATCAGTCCAAAGATTGCAACCATAAGGTCTGAAGTTTAAAATCAAGAAAGGTTAAGATGGTTATGATCACCCAACAGGCTTAACCTGATCAGGTAATGACTCAGCAGATAAGTCACAGACATTTTAGGCTTTGTGAGTGTTAAGCTTAATTAAGTTCCGACCCAACGTGGTTGGTTAATGATTCAATCTCAGAAAGCAGATTAAATGAATAACACCAAATTAAAGTGTTATGGAAACCCAGCTGATTTATACTCCCAATATATTTGGCAGGAGATCAGGTGAGGAAAAACTGCCCTTAAATAAAGATCTGATTAAACATGATAATGTGCCATCTAGTCATTTTTAACTCCTAGAGACCACACAGATTAAGCATGATTTACTCATTTTTTAAAGGCACCTAATATTAATTTGATATATTTTAGGAGCCAGAAATTTGAATTGAGATATTTATTTAGTTAAGAGATAATAAAGTACGCATAATGAGTTTTAAGTCCTGCACTGAGTCAAGTACAAAACTGTACCTAAAATATCCTGAGAAGAGTCATAAAGCTATAAAGAGAGTTACAGAAATTTAACTGTATTTGCTCTATTAAAAGGAAAATTGCCTCCACCCAACAGAATAGATCTCTTTAGAAGGGAATACTGGTAGCTCAGAATTGAACTGTGGAGCTTTGGTGTTCTCTAAGTTGCCTGCAAGAAAACAACCAAACTCAGAGAATACCAAGGACCCCACAGAATATATGTCTCTCTTCTGAAGAATTCTCACCCTTTTCTTGCATAACCCTTCATGCTCTTTCTACCCATTCTGTTCACAGAGTTGGAAAGGGGAGGGGTGAGGAAATCATAGGAAACATCTACTCTGCAAAGAGAAACCCTATCATCTAAAGTTGAGGCTCTTCAATAGCACATGCTTGCCCTATATCAGTTGTTTAAACTTTGGTGCTGAACATTGAAAACATTTAAAATATGGATCTGCAGCTATCTTTTTTTTCCTTCTTAAGAATCTCTGTGAGCCACATAGAATCCAGAGGTATTTAAAGAAACACCTCATGGGAAGTTGCTGGAAGCCAACATTTTGTTTGGAGGTATTTCTAATTACCTAATTTTTCAATTGTTAGGGAAATCTGGAGAATGAGCTCATTCTTTGTGGGCACTGCTGTCCCACAGGCATGATTACTTGCCCTAGCTTGACTGTTTGCACATTCACATTTGCACAGCTCAAAAGATCAGTTCTGCTATGGTATTTAATCTCCTTAGATTGCCTGGGACTGAGTCCCACTGGAACCAAGATAGAGAGGTGCACGGTCCATCTGTCTAATCTTCTGGTTAAAGGCTTATGTGAATAGATAAACTAAATATTTTAGCCTCTTACTAGAAGAATGAGCCAATTGAAATTGGAAAAAAAGTACTGTAATTCCAAGCTCCATACAACAAAGTTAACCTTTGTTATTCCCCAGGTCTGTTCTAGCAACAAAATCTGCTTCATCTGAAAAATGGCCCCCAAAGTTACAAAGCAGGCAAGAACTTGGAATCAAAACCCTCAGAAAAAAACCATCTGCCCATCACAGGTGCATCCATCTGAAAAGAAGCTAAAGGCAATGATTATTTTGCTGGTGTGGCAAGGATCTACATACTTATTCCAGGAAAATGGGCTGTAAAAAGCAAACAACCCACCGCTTGTAGAAACATTCATATTCTCCAGACCAACAGCTGCAAAAGCAATCATTATAACTCTCCAAATCATTTAAGACTGAAACAATGTCCATCACAAAATGGAGAGAAGAGGAGAAAAGAACAAAACTCCAATGTTGGTCAAGTTAGAAATCTAACTAAATCCACATAGGTTCTGTAGAATTGAGCACCCTTAGTTGTAGTTAACTTTGTTGTATGGAGCTCTGAATTACCTTTTTTCCATCTCAGTTGGCTTCTTCTTCTAATAAGAGACTCAAAGGTTTAGTTTATCTATTCACATAAGTTCCCTCTATTTACCAGGCAATAGGTCTCATTGAAAACCATTACTCTTAATTTTGATTGGAGGTATATCAGACTACTGTACATTATAGAGCTCTGATGATTTATTTATTTATTTGTCAGATTTATACCCTGCCTTTCTTTAGATTGAAGCTCAAGGCAGCAGCTAGAGAAATCCTTCTTCTAGTTTTTTACCACCCTGTGGCAGGTTGGGCTGAAAGAGAGTGACTAGCCTAAGGTTAGTCACTCATTAGGTTTGCTTGGCTGGAATCTGACTTTCTGTATTGGAATAAATATACCATTAATATAAAAGGAAAACAGGTATTTCATTTTTCAGTAACGTATGCGTATGTCACAACACATTTTACCTTCATACACAGAAGGCAGAAGATAATAGGTGGGAATACATAATGCTCCAAAGTACCATTTGTTTAGCCATTATTTATTGGCTAAACCAAAACTGAGTTCGTACAACACACTAAGCCATAATCTGTGGTTTAATAGTTGGTTTCCTATAACACGCTAAGCTAAATCTAAACAAATTAGCCTGATGGGCAAGCACAGTCATGTTGAAGTTTATAGCATTCTGGAACAAAGACAGTCAGGGAAATGCTGTATTTAACACAGAGAGAGACACAAACACATGCAGCTCACTTGATTCCAGTTTTTATATGACACTAGTCATTACCTGCCTGACATCTTCCATTTATTTTGGATTGTACTTCCTACCTTTTCCAGTCAATTTGATGCAATCTAGGAGACTAAATGAACAAAAATGCATTTTATTTATGAAGCAATTCAATTTTTTTTAATTTACACATTTATATATGCCACCGATTTCTCAGCTGCTCTCAGCAATTTCCAATCACCTGAATTATGACAATTATGCCCCCCTACAACTAGCCGTGTTCGGACTTCTTGTTGCTCATCAGGGGCCTTCCTTCCATTGTTCTGGCCTTTGCCCCACATCTGGGCAAGTCTAACCCTGACACTGGCTCCCAATTCTCCTTACCCAGCCAGTTTCTCATCAAAGTGTTACCCCATTTGTCTACTTGTGACATGCTTTTGAACTGCTGGGTGGGCAGGAGCTGGAGGCAAGTGATGGCCTCCATCATGCGGTGCTGCGGCTTGGACCGCTGGAGTGCTGGCCATTTCTGGTTGATGACTTCCAGCATCATTAAGCCACTGTACTCCGCTAATACTTGGATGAGAAACTGATTATTGCTCCCATATGGATAATCGGATGACCAATACTAGTAATGAGAAGAATTAGAATCCAACATATCAGCTAAGATATATTTAACCACGGTTTATGGAATAAATGGGAATCAGTTACATCTGCACAACACATTTTGGTTTTGTGCGGCATGCAAATCCTCACACACACACCCTCATTTGGTTGAAGAAGTGGAGGGTAGATACACACCGTTAGTGTTTTTTTTAAAGGGCAGTATATTATTCAAAAGTAGCACTTTGTTTCTCCATCAAACAAACAGTTGTTTTAAGTGTCGAGTTTGTCCTTTAAAAAAAAGTGCGGGCAGAATATAACTGTAATCCTGCAAGACCATTCAGCAGAGTGCCAGAAGCAAGTTTGATTCTTGCTTAGCTGCTCCTCCCAGGAGGTAAAGGTTATAAATAAGCAGAGAAATACACATCTATATTTAGCCTGCAGAATAGTGTCTAGCACACTCTAGAAACCAAAATCCCCCAAATGAATTTTGAAAAACAAAATGTCAATGCCTCCATTCATGCAATTGAACCATAAACCAATCAACCACATTTTAGCCAAACACATTATACAATCTAAACTACAGTAGACAGCTGGCCTATAATTCAGTATGTTGTGGGAACGAGAGAAATGGGTTTTTAAAAGATATGGTTCAATTAAACCCAAATAGATATATAGGAGGGCTTTAACCCTGAGCCTTTTCTGCTGCAACCTGGGCTGAATGAGCTGCCACATTAGTGGTTTGCGTTAGAAAGAAAGCTTCAGCTTGTACAAATGGGCCATTCCTTTCAAAGCAATGAGAATGTGCTTGGTTTGGAAAGGGTTAAAAGCCTTACATCTAACCCACATCCAGAATAAGGTTGGGGAATGGTGCCCCTGTTGTCATATGCTTTAAAAAAATCAATCCAGTATATTGTTAATGTAAAGAAGGGTGCAGGATAAGCATCTGTTGAGCCTTCCACAGATCAATCCTCTGAAGGAATGTCCATCTAGGTCCCCTTGAATGAAATATCAGGCACTGGAGATCTAAATGCTACTACTTGGAGTAAGCACCGCGAGAGCAATCAGAACACCTAGAGTTCAGCTAGTCACAACTTCATGATTTAACCTTGATTCTAAGTTTGCATTTTTATTAGGAACTAAACATTTTCTATGCAAAACTGTTTGTTTGGGGTTCTTTGGGCAGGCAGCGGAGCTCTCCAAAGTCCTGCAGACCCTGACATTCAAGCAGCTTGGTTAAATTAGCTCCCCAGTGTATCTACTCCTTGCCTTGTTAGTTCTCCCATATCTATTCCCATTTGCTTTGTTAGGATGTTAGCTACCCTCGGCTTTTGATTGATTTTCCCGTATTATGCTCAGCAATCCATAAGCTTTCAACTCCAAATGGAGTAGTATATTAAGGGAACCAAAAAAAAAAATTGTGCAAAATTATAAATGGGCACCATGTAACTCACATTCTGTCTTTCCCCCATACCAGTTGCACAGGGCTGCCATAAATTATATCTGGGAATTTGCAAAATTAAATATTTACATCTCCTCCAGAAAAACAATAGGGGAGAGGAAAAATGAAGCTAGAAAACATTTTAAGAGGATGGGTTAGCATAAATTAAACCAAAATCTAGCAAGCCACACAATCACCCAAGTAAATGCAGCTTCTATTTTAATCTGAGATAGAAAGAAGAGTTAGTAGCAGTATATTCTAAAGGATTGGTTAGTAAAAGATCAGCAACTGGTCACAGTAGAAGACTATTTCTTTCTTAACCTTCTTGAGAAATTCCTTTTGCAGCATCCCAGCCTTGCAACTCCAGTGGCATACTTGTTCACAATCATCTTCCTATTTTGCTAATTGAGGGTGAAACAAGAGAGTGCAAAAGCTGGCTTGAAACTCAGCATTGAAAAAAACTAAGATCATGGCATCCGGTCCCATCACTTCCTGGCAAATAGTAGGGGAAGAAATGGAAGCAGTGGCAGATTTCACCTTCTTGGGCTCCAAGATCACTGCAGATGGTGACTGCAGCCATG
>JANHZU010003845.1:306625-329360 GCA_032468055.1 Acrochordus granulatus
AGAATTGATGCCTTTGAATTGTGGTGCTGGAGAAGACTCTTGAGGGTCCCTTGGACTGCAAGGAGATCAAACCAGTCGATCCTAAAGGAAATCAACCCAGATTGTTCATTGGAGGGACAACTATTGAAGCTGAAACTGAAATACTTTGCCCACCTAATGAGAAGAGAGGACTCACTGGAAAAGACTGTAACACTGGGAACAACTGAAGGCAAAAGGAGAAGGGACAGCAGAGGATGAGATAATTAGATAGCATGGTAGACATGATGGGCATGGATTTGGGCAGACTCTGGAAAGCAGTGCAGGACAGGGAGGCCTGGCATGCTACGGTCCATGGGGTCACAAGGAGTTGGACATGACTGAGTGATTGAACAACATTCTGGCTTGTTCCTGCATTTCAGGAAACAAGCAACATCCCTGTCTTTTCCAACTTGTCTCTGCAGGTTGAAATTTTTTGCAACTTCTCTCCTTTGTCATTTTCATCACAATAAAGGTCACAGAAGTCAATGTCAGAAGTTATGTGAGATGGTATGGTATATATTTGTAAATGTAATTGGCATGACCTCTTTTTGCTTTGCACAGGGCAAGCTTCATGTTTTATAAGTCATGGAAAATCTGAGCATATACATATATCAGTAATACATGTCTATGGTGACATCAGGAATGATTTTTTTTACATAACATATAATACTATTTGTGTGTACATATAACCCACATGAGTTAGTTTTTGCAATGCCTCTTCTCATCTGTTTTGTTAGTAATTTATTTCTGCAGTACTATCTTCCTGATCCCCTGCTGGTAGAGTTTACATTTTCTGGTCTTTATTATGTTCATTTAGTTCTAAACTCTAAATCTAGTTCTAATCTGCAATCCCCAGGGTCTTCATTTTTAGTATAAATTAAATTCATAAACAATCAAGGCAAAGGAAACATTCACATTCTCTACCACCCGCAAAGAGCTATGCAATTCTCTGTGTTTGTCATTGTTATTCTAAATGCAAGAATGGAAATGCACCACTAACAAAAAAAGTGCAGGAAAACAAGCAGCTGGAGAGGCCAGAAGAGGAAAAAAGATTCAAGGCCAAAGCATCATAGAAACATAGTTTCCTTCAGGCACAGATGTCTGCAATAAGACAGATGAAGAAATAATTCACGTAGGAAAGGTTTCTATGTAACTGAGAAAAGGTAAGTGAGAATCCCAGCTAAAAATATTCCCAAACTCTGCTTGGAATCTCCTCTTCCTACCATGCCAATTGTTTTGAATAATTCCAACTGGTTGCTAGTCTAACTAACAGTCTATTTAGTCCAGGTCTAACTGATCTGACTGCAGTTCTCAAGTGCTCAGTAAAACATTTCCAAGGCATCTCATTAAACTGATCTGTGAAAGCAAAATCACCAAAGGACTGTAAAGTGAGCATGCTGCAAGCTTTTCTACTACATGTGAGCGTAGATAGTTTGAAGCTTTCATGCGGGTGGTTGTAGTTTAGTGTGGCCTATGAATCCAAGCATGAAGACTTATGCCACAAATCAGTGTTAAAAAGAAAGTAATGGTGCAGCTTAGCCTTGTTCAGCCTAGGCAGTCTCCAAATGGATAATTTTAACTCCCAGCATTTTTAGCAATGGATATGTCTGCAGAGAAATTTTGGAAGTCAGGGTCTAAGTATATGTGCCCAAGTTGAGAAAATCTGGTTTAGCAAGATGCATAATTCCAGCCTTCATCTTCTGTTATGTTAGCCTATGATGACTTCAACATGGCCAAAGTGATGGGAACTGTAGTTCACATATCTAAAGGAAACTGAGTGAATGATGAGCTTGTACTTAGTTTTTAAAGGCCATTCTGGTCATTCAACAAATGAAATCTGTCCCATTCACTAGCACTGTTAGGAAACCTAATTAGAAATGGGAGACCATGACTTCTAGTCCTCCCTTGGATCTCTCTCTCGGGTCAATCTGCCTCCCAGGAATATTACTGTGGGGAAAATAGGAGGAACAAAATGTATGCTACCTCAGGGGGTACAAAATAAAGGCAAGTTATAAATATCATCAATATCATCATCCCAAAGCAATAGGATTTCTGCTGCTGTAGCAGCATTGCTGGTATTTTTAGCCCATTCTGAAGATAGGCAACAATAGGAAAAGGGCACTGCTCCAAATTCCCAACCAAGTTCTTCCAAGGGACCTGCTATAAGATCAGCTATATAATCGGTTGGCCATGTCATATGCATTTGCAAATGGGACAAATAGCATTGGGGGGTTAACTCATGCTGCTCCAAATTGTTATGGTTTCTCAAATATGCAAAAGTTCTGTCCTTTTGCCTCTGTCTGCAGTGCCATGATTTGATGTCCCCAAGCCACAGATTGATGCCACTTGGCTCAGCCTGTTTATATCTGCAGTGGGCACATCCCAAACAATGAAGAAATGTTCTTTGCTCTGTAATACCACCACTGTTAGTACATGGAAGAGTACAGGCTGCTCTGTTCCATGGAAATGCGGGCCTGCCACTTCCACCAAAATATATGCTCCCTGCCAAAAGGCTAAGAGAGAGTCATCTACCATTCTTTCCTTCAATTGGACATTACGCATCCGAGGATGGCTCAACTCAAATGTAATCATTGGGAGAAGGGTCATCTCAAAGCTGAGACACTTCCACAAATTACTTCCATGAAACAAAAAAGACAGAAACAAATGGATGGCAGTTACCCAGCATCAATTAAGAAGGGGTGCATGGCTTAAAGGTCAAGTTCCAGAATCTGGCCATCAAGAAACTTCAAGACCAGAGACAAGACCTATGCAGAGATTTTAAATTGTGCATCCATCCTGCATCTCCTTAGACTAACTCCAAGCAACATTCATGGCTTCCAAGCCACCATGCAATTTATCCCCAATGGGATAAATTGGGCTGTAAAGCTTATGGGCTGTAAAGCTTACTGATATTTCCCCCCTTTAATATTTCAGTGTCAAGGGAGGAAAATTAAAGATTAAAAGTAAAGCCGCCTTCAAGTTGAACTTGAGTCCTTGCAGATTCATGAATGGGTTTGCATTTAATGCAGATTGTCACTGCCTTTGCTTTGCTTTTTATGTTCCCAGACCTGAAATTTTCTAGTAGCCTTTGATCCAGGTAATAATCAGATCTGGACTGGTTTGACTTTTCAAAATTCAAGTCAAAAGCACACTACAGTCAAAAGAAAACCGAGAGCACTCTGGCTTTCAACACACTTACCAATGGCTAATTTCATGCTTTTCTGATTCACCTAATTTTCTGGTTTGTATAACACATTGAATCATAAATTAATGATGGCTTTGTATATCATACCATCTAGATAGTTAGTGAATAAGAGAGAACAGGATTGCTTCAAATGTTTCCCGTAAGCTTCCTGGTTAATGGAATTTCAACAAGGGTTCTCCAGTCTTACCTAGTAACCACACAACAGCTTCACTAAAACTGAATTATTCCAATTTCTTGGGTTCACATGATGCACTAAACTGCTAGCTAGCCAATCACAAGGGATTGTGCAAACTCTGCTATGTCAGGTGCCCTCCAACCCCCATCTCCTCTGGCTACCATGAGAACTGTTCCTTACATTACTGGCAGACTGTGTTCAACTACCCATACTTCTGCTTTATCAGATATTTGAATGTGAAGCAAATTCTTGGCTTAACCTTGACACTGTAGCATCTATAACAAGCCATGATAATGTGAATATGATGAAATGCGCACCGTGATATTATCACACAAATGCAACAATGACATACTTGCCTTATAGCAGGTTCAGATGTAATATAATGATATGTAGGAATGACCTTGGAGGAAGAACAGCAAACTGGGCAACTGTCATGCAAAAGGTATTTTAGCTCACAAAAGGAAAAGTTTCTTGGAAGAGGCTTTTAATAGTTCTCTGGAAGGTAAAAGTAAAGGAAGGAGAAATGCTTCCAAACTTGCAAGATCCTGTTTCTGTAAATCTTATTCGTGGTTTATGCTTCCTATGTGGTCTATCAAGGGCTTGACAGCAAACCATCTATAAAATGGAAGGTACCAAACAGCTTAAAAAAATTACATGTAACATTTGGGAGAAGCAAAGAACACCTTTAAAAGAAAGGCAATCAGGAAGGAAAAACAGGAAGGACAGAATCATACAAAGAACATAATCAACCTTCCTTTTGAGGATGAGTGGCACTCCACCACCCAATAGAGATTGAAAACAAATTCCACAGCCTTGTAACCATCTATATCCATCTTGTTGGTTTTGTGATGGTTATTCCTCCACGTTACAAACAACTCTAGAAGCACTTTACACATGCAATAAAAGCCAGAAAAAGCAATCTACGAAAGAGCCAACTCTTAAAAGGAGCTCATGACTGGGGAAAGCTATCCTAAAATATGTATCTAAATAAGTCATTATGGGAGCTTGGCATTCTCTAGGGAAAGGTCTTTCACAGGACAAGGGCTGTTGCCGAGAAAATTCTACTTTGTATCATCACCAAACATATCTACAGACTGTGGCCTCATAATGGATTCATTATAGGATCCAAGGGCAGAAGTGGTGTGGAGCAATTGAAACTCTTTACTTAAACCTTGCTTTAATAGATTTGCAGGACAGTGAAGATTTGAACCATGGCCACTTCCACTCTTTGATTCATATACCACATGACTTGGCAATTTGCCTGGATAAGTGCTTCCAAAAGTAATTTTTAAGGTGTATTCTCCCATCATGTGAACATATCATAGGTCTCAGCATGTTTTATTTAAATTAATGCAGGTTACTGGGTTTGGATAACACATTAAGGCCAAAGTAACGACTGTAATCATGTTTTAGTCGACTACATTGTGTGACCCAGCTTTTGGTACTTCCTGGAAGAACTCTAATTCTAGTTATTAAACTAATTTATGTTATAACCTCTCAAGAAGTTGGTATGGTTTGTAAAAGAAAGCTAAAGTATATTTGAGTGCTTTGTCATTCAGTCTGTTACACAAACCCAGGTAATATGGTTAATTTTTGATTCAGTGGATTTTGTGAATTTAGCTCACCATGGGTTTGCATAGTCTTAGACCATAGCTATTGATTCTAGGACATTTTATTTATTTCAGACAATTTGGCCTTCCCCATTTTGCCCTCAGGTACATTAAATATTTAACATCGAAGCTTGTTAGTTTAACTATACCGAAAAGAAGGCTGAAATGTAGAAGTCAGAATTTATCACCAGTCCTTTTAGCACCCGGACAAATTGCTCTGCTACCAGGACAGAGAAGCAGCGAACCAAGAAACATTACTAAACCACCACAGAAAGTGATATGCAGGGATTAAAAAAAAATCAAAAACTTCTTTGCAGCTGAAGAACACAGGGGGGAAAAAAACCTTCAGGGCATCCTGGGAGAATCAAAGTTCAGCAGAGGTCATCACAATGAAAACTCAAAGAAATGCTGGAAAGAGTTTTAAGCCAAGAACAGACAAGGTTCTTCAGAAGTTTTGACCAATATGAACTGCAGTCCACTGACACATGCAGACAAAATGTCAGGCTTCAGCCCACAGAGAGAATTGTACCATTCAGGCAACCTCCCAATAATTTCTGGTAAGTATTATTTAGTTAAGAAAGTAGGAAGCCATAAACAACTGCTGTGTCTTAAGAAAAAGTCCTGTATATAGAAACAATATTCAACATCTCTTGCATATCTCTCTCCTTCCTGCCCCACATAAGAGATAATTTGGGTCTTCTCCTGAGCCAGCTGCTCTGTTTGTACATGATTTTGCAATCATCAGTTTTGTTATCATATTGTGTCTTATGGATTATGTAAGAACTCACTCTCTTTCACACAAGAGCAAAGAGTCATAGTAGTAGTCTGTAACTACTATAGTAGTCTGTAACTACTAGATTTGCAAGGCAGCCAAAGGATCCGTTTAAATCCAAGGCACTTCTTCATTTTCTCACAGATAGCAACAAATGCTCCATGTGGAAAGCTGCACAGCATTATGGTTTGAATGATATCTGAGATTAAACTTGGGTTGATTGCTTAGGTATTTGCTAACAGTGTTCTCTGGCCTCCTACTCAACATGTAGAGAGATCATGTATATCACAAGCCCTGATAATTTACTCGGGCCCTTGATAAAACTTGAAATCAGTCTTTTAAATTCTCTTTTTGCACATGCTATTTCAACAAAATTGCAGCTTGGTTGTCTTCATTCCAAAGATTATTCTTACATGTACCTGGAAAAGAGCTCCAGAAAAAAAGTCAAGATGGATACAGGATCAGAACATGGGTTAAAGCAATATTGCAAGAAAAGAAAAAGAAAAATGACAGAGGGCACCTCCAATTGACAAATAAATAAACTTTAACACAGTGATGTTAACTGGAGTCCCATTGTTCTCCTCAAATCTGCAATGAATACTAAGAGTTGTGTTCACACTTTGTGTTAAGCCATAAACTATGATTTATAAAAAACAATGGCTAAACCACAATGTTCAGCTCAATGTTATGCACGAATCCAGCCTTTGTTTAAAGTGCTTTCAGTTGAGTAAATTCCTTCTTGCCCTTGCCTTTTTTAGATGTATTACTCTAGATCACACCTATGATCATGTCAAGATGTACTGAATAACCTGAACTGAGGTTCAGTGGAGGGTTCATGGGTTCACACAATACACTCAGCCATACCAAGCAAGTTGCATTTGGTCTTAGCAATCTGCACAAACTCAGTTTATAAGCCACAAGCATACTGGGAAAACATCAGGTCAGCTGCTTCTTAACTTGTTCACTTTCTGTCTACATGGGGAAGGGCAGGAAATGCAGTCATTAATTCAATCACAGGAGCCTTTAGTAAGGCAATAGTAGCTAATCCCAGTTTACTACTACCAGAATAATAAGAAGGTGGGCTAAGAATCCTTTTGACTAGCAAGCCAAGAGGATGACCAGAAATTCATAACCTTGCACAATGACCTCCACTTGATGCAGAAGCAATCACAATATAACATAAAGCAAATCTCCCTAATTCTCCTCGTGGACTATAAGTAGTGGACTACAGCCTGCATCATCCCTAGCCAATGTCCAGCAATGTCCAGAAGACAATAGCCATGTTCCAATGTCCAGAAGACAATAGCCCATTGTCTTCTCACAAACAATAACCAGAGGGTGATGGAACACTTGCACAAAGGATATTAATGAAGATCAGTTACTCGTTCGTATTGTTGTATAATCACTATTTGCAGCTATCTAGTCATGGATTCTGTGTAGCTCCTCAATGTTATCACCCTTCCCTTAGTACAAGCCAACTTGTCAATCTCCCCCCTACAACGTCGTACTCTCAGCTCTTATTTTTCCCCATTCTATCAGAAGTTCCTTGCCTTTTGAAGCAATGCTTTGTTTCCTTCCTGAGGTTCATTAATTAGGAAAGACAATTAGCTGTGTTTTGATAAGTGGATTCACAGTTCATCCCTTAACCATGATTTATTGCACTGGTTGGCTTTAACCAATTTACTAAGCCTAACCCATAAAGGACCTCATGACTTAAACTACTGCATAAACCATCTATTTTTAAGGAGTAGTTGGATCTGCACATTTACTTACGATTAACCATGGTTTAAGCTCAGTTTTTAGATTCACAGCCCAAAATCTCAGTTTTTGGATTCACAGCCCATACTAAATCATATACTAATTGCATGGTTTGATTTTGTAAAACAAGGTCAGCTAAGCTAAAATACATTTGGTTAGTTTGAGTTTCAGTATGAATGCAGCCAGTAACTTAACTTTTGTGTTAACAGACCCCCCCCCGACCCACACCAAGGATCATTTTTAACTCTGAGATGGGATGGAATAAAAAAAGGCGCGATTCAAATCTGCCAAATACTATTACCAAGGGGGATAAAATACAGTATTGATGAGAATCTCAAAACTTCCAGTTTTGCAGGTAGTGTATTTCAAGACTTTCTCCTTCCCCCATTTCCTTCTGCCCCAATCCACCAAAGAAAATAATAAAGACACCCACAGAGAAATCAATTAATCTTACATATATTGCAGCTGGGAAGAAATATATAAATGGCTTTATAAATGGTATTAAATTGATAAGGGCATGTTTTGCTGGGCAAAAATTAAATATTGATTCATTTCTAACAGGCAGGCCCCACTGGAGTCAGTCTCTGGTTATTTTTCTGGATTTTTTCCCCTTTCTTTCAGCTGTCATGTTCCAGCTAAGTAATTACTTTTTGTGTCCTCTCCTTTTGCAAACTTCCACTCCAGGACATAAAAGTCCTCTGCAGAAAGTTGGAGTTGGAGATTAAAAGTTAATTGGCCATGGCCAAGGGGAGGAAGAATGCTTGAAAAAAAAGGTTATAGGTGTGGAAGAAAGCACTGGAAGAGTCACAAATTCAGCCAAGGAAGTGGACTGGGATGTGTGTGTGTTTGTATGCATAGGAATAATTAGGGGAATTAGGCAAGGAAAATAATAGCTTCACAGGCTGCCATAGTTCCTAAAAACCAGCACAGCCCTCCTTCAAACTTCCTACTTGACAAAGAACATAACATCCATCCAGAAAGCAATCAAAGAAATAAGCTAGGTTTGGCCATAGAGCATGTGGGTTCAAAATCCGGGCATCTCTTGTTCAGGCCAGTGCTAGAACAGATGGAGCCACCCACAACTTCAAATATGGCAGCTCAGTCACTAGAAAATCTAAAGGTGATATTTGTCCAGCCTGAAAGGGGGTCTTTAGTCCCATAGAGAAATTTCATTCTTTCACCTGTCTAGCATTTTCCCAGTCATCCTGAGAATATGCCACAAGGTGTCTGGACATTTAATTTGCATTGTAACCCCTCAGCAGGTCTGTGCAAACCAGAGGAGAACCTGGCACTGTTTTCAAAAGTCTTGGGAAGCTCAATGGGATGATTTCCCTCAGCTAAAAAGCCTGCTCCAGTGGGCAAGTAACCGGTAGGTCACACTCAGCTTCAGCCTAAGGAAACATCTGCTATCAGTTTCTTCAAGGACCGATCCGGTCAAGGAGAGTCCTCTTGGCACCAAAGCTCGAAATCAAGGCAGAATTGACCTGACTGGGATGCACCTTGTGGAAGGCTGGAAACCCAACCTGTCGCAATCCTCTCCGTGCCTGCTCAAAAGTAAATTGCTCCGGTTAATGTAGCAACTGGGAAACGTGCCTCGCTGAACCTCACTAAGTCGACTTCGGCTAGGATCACACCCTGGCCGGATTAACCTGAGAGGCATCGCCTCGCCTCGCCTCGCCAGACTTAGCAGAAGTGAAAAATCTCAGCCTCGGATAAGCGGGGCATTTTTTCTCCCTTCTCAGGAAGGATATCGGTCCCTCCAGCTCTTCATTTGATCCAACAGGACTTCGCTCCTTGCCTTCAAACCGGATCGGGACAGTTTACACCGCTCCCTAGGTGGTTTCCCCGCCTCGCGACGCTTCCTCCGCGGAGACGGGCGATCACGAGAGAAAAAGCGGTGCCGAGAGTGGGAAACTTCTTTCGGGAGCGCAGCGGCGCGGTGGATTTACAAGAAAGCGGGGAACCGAGTGGGGTGATCGCTCCTACGCCCCGTCGCCCCTCCGCGCACCCTCCTCCTTCCAGTCCCGCGGAACAGCGCGAAAGTTGCGCGCCTCACCTGCCCGAGGTTGAGATAGCCGTAAACCGAGGCCAGCCGCTCCGCCTCGTCGGGGCCCCCCAGCACCCGCACGGCCCAATGGTTGGTGTAGACGGCCCGGGAGCGCTTGGCCAGGCAAGCCGGCAGCACCACCAGCAGGAGCAAGCAGGTCTCGAAGGGGCGCATGCTGGCGGCCGGACCTGGACGCGCCGAAGGAGCCCCGCGGGCCAGCGGAGCGCGCAAGGACGCTGCCCGCTTGGAAGCCCGGCGAGAGCGAAACGCGGCCAGGCGTCCGCCCGCCTTAGCCCGCCGATGGGTGGAGCCTCGCTCTCTTAAGGCGGCCGCGGCCGGGGGGAGCCGGGAGGGGCTGGAGAAGTGGCCTCCCCCGCCGCCGGTGGGTCCCCGCTGGGACGAGCAGCGCCGCCGCGGAGCGCCAGCCATCTCCTGGCTTCGCGCCGCGGGGCTCTTCGGCGGCGGGTGGGACCCGGCGCTAGGGATGCTGCGGGAAGGAGGACGGGCTGCTGCGGCGGCTGCGCCGGCCCCCCGCCTTAGGCTGGCGAGGCAGCCCGAGTCGTGGGAAACGGAGCAGCGCTGCTCCCTCGAGCCCGAGGTTGCTGACGCCGCCGGCTTGGAAAGCTCCGGGTCGACCCGATGAACTGATGGCAGAGACGCGGAACCACTCGCTCGCCCCCCGCCACAGCCTTCCCCGGGGCTAGCCAAGGAGGCTGAGTCAGCAAAACACACAGTTGCTCGGCCACGCTTAGAATATCCTGCACGTTTATTCGCGGACGGAGTTTTCATCCTTGCGGATGCCACATTTCTTTTTCGCTGCCCTCACAAACGGTGTGCTAGATGTGTGCGCTTTCCTCCTACTTATTTCAGTTTAAAATGTTGATCATGCGTGCCTGCATGCATGGGCGCGTGGTTCTGTAGACCGGAGTTTTGGATTCGGATGTCTGTGAATTTTACACGGTTTTGTTTTTGAACAAGTTGATGGTGGTATAACGGGAGACCAGAATTCCCATTTTGCTTTCTAAAGGGTTCTGGATGGTGTTGAAGCTTTTACCCTCTTTTGACCTTGAGTTGCCCCAATAAATAATTGCTTCTCTATAGATTTTGAAGTAATAAAACCAAAGTGCACATTCAAACTAAAATATACAGCCTCCATAACAAAATAACAAGACTCTTGTATCTTCCTAAAGAATAACAAATGTTTTGCAATATAACTTATAATAATAAATTTGTTTGCCTTTAAGGTGTCACCAATGTCTTAGTTTTGGCTGCAAAAGATTAACACAGCTGCCCCAGTGGAAATGCAACTTTGCCTGTGGAAAGTATAATAAAACAACAGTTCAGCCTAGATTTGCTGTCATTTGAACAGGGAATCCACTAAGCATTTAAATGCACCTTTAAAAAAGTGGCTTGCAATTCTTCAACAAAGGGCAAAAAGCTGCAGCTCAGTGCAGAAGGTAGGTTTGCAATTATGAAATTCCATGTCGAACCCCAGATTTTCCAGATCAGGCTGAATAAGACTGCAAGGTTGATATAAAGAAAGTGATTTCATGGACAACTGCAGACTGGGTCAGAAAAGTCAAGATGGTGGTCACAATCATGCAATCAAAGCCCCTTTTCTTTTTTAATGTGACATATGTAAAAGGGGGGCAGGATATTAATCACATGGGACAATCATGATTTTTAAATCTCCCCTTCTGAAGACAGTCCTGCTGCCAGTGGACCTTAGCTGACTTCCCATCATTGCTAACCTATTGTTTGTATAACCTTGTTTTATTTAATTAGCAGTAATTGGCTGGATTTGTCCAACATGCTAAGCTATAAAGGCAAATGATGTTCCAGCTTAAGCTCCCTCTTTGGAATGAACAATTAGAAAGGAACATATTCTAGTTATTGGTTTAACTGTCTCATAAGTATATAGCTCCCTCTTTCCATATTTTCTCTGCAACAACCAAGTTATTCCAGGACAATAACTATCTCCAAAGGTCTTTCAGATCTTAATTTAACATCTAAATCACAACAAAACATTGGTGTCCTATCAGGGCCAACCAGTTCTCTGAAGAATTTATCTCACAGGTTCCATACAACTATTAAAAGTCATAGGAAACATGATGGAACCCACTGGAATATAAAAGCCAGGGAGTGAACCACAGTCCTTCACTATTTCTGTGATCCAGTCTCCTGGGGCAATTACAGGGCATGAAACTCCATCCCCGTCAAGTCCACCACTAAAACTCAGAGTCCTGAAAGCTATCAAGGTAACCAGCAAAATCAATAAAAGATGACCACGTCAGGTCATCTACAATTGATGACCCAATCCAACTTCAAGTGGGATATTTTCATGGCTATAGAAGTTGAGGACATCTGAAAGCTTGGTTTAAAACAATTCAGAAAGCCATATTATAATTTGACTTTAGTGTATGGTGTAATTCAGCTTGCGCCAATAGCAAACTTGGCTTTAGACTTTTGCAAATAGATATTACAAACTGCACTGCAACAGCCAATGATTGTGGCTGAATTCCAATGACCCTGAACCACAATCCAATCATTTTTAACCTGACATTTTCTGTATGAAGCCATCCTGCTTATTCAGTTGATATTTTTAAGGATGGTGAGAAAATTTAGTTAATTAGTAATCTATCCTTAAGTTTACCATAGATTAGATTGTTGATGGAGCTGCCTACAAACTTCCATGAGGGTAAGTGAAATCAATCCCTGGAGGGCCCCAGATTGGAAAATCTATTCCAAGTCATTAGATGGATTGCTCGAGTTAGGCAATATCAACATACTTCTCAATATCTGATCCCCAAATGACTTGATAGGCTTTGGATCTAACATTTGGGCAGCAGCACGCCATTTTCCTTTTATCATCTTTAAAGAAAATTTGATTCAAGGTTACTAGACAAAACATATCTTGGAAACAAAGAAAAGAAGAGCAGGTTTACATATTGACAAAGGTGCCAAGTAGATTAAACAAGCTTCTCTTGCCCATTTGAGTGGATTATGGTTTACTATACCATTGTAGCACCTGTAGATAAATATTTAATATTAACCAAAAAATTAACTCACTTTCGCTTTCAAAAGCCCTGTAGAACTCTGCTTTGAACAGCATTTCAAAATGGCACCAAGATCATCACAAGGTGATGGCCATCATAAATAAGTAGGCTAATAATTTCCATGCCTGCATTGACCTTAGTTCCTATGTCATAAGAGCCCACAACATCTCTGTCCAGCTATGTATACCGAAAGGGCCAACTCTGCTGAAGACTTTGGACCACTGTCTCCTTAAACGTATTCTTCCTTTTTTTAAAGATGGCTCACAATCCAGCCAAAAAGAAATAGTTCTATTTTTGTAAGTAGGATAAAGATGTAGCTCTTTGATTTACTTTATAAACTTAATTTATGTGATTCCTTGATAATGTTACAGAGAAGATTCTGGGACTTGATTACTTATGCATAACCATGGTGACCATACCTGAAATTCCTCACTCCTCCTATCTTCCCCACAACAACCACCCTGTGAGATGAGTTGGTCTGGGAGAGAGTGACTGGCCCAAGGTCATCCATGTGGCTTTCATGTCTAAGGCAGGACTAGAACTCACAGTCTCCTGGTTTCTAGACCAGCAAGTGAACTACTAGACCAGACTGGCTCTTCCCACCTTTAGCAGCTCATCAGGAAAGCCTCAGTGTCATTTTTTTTAATTGGCCATGTTTATAGACCATAATTCTAAATCAGTTTGCTTAACTATGGTGCTTCTTATAGCAGGTTACGACAGAACACATTCCAGGCAACCGTCTCATGTTTTGGCTTAGCACGTTCTCTGAACCTAATCTTCATATTCAAGGGTGGTCATTCTGTTATTTTTAACTTAAAAATACAGTATCTCATATTCAGCACCAAAATCACGTTGCATTTTCTACAATTAGAGAGAAATCTCTTCCACTCTCTAAAGGGATATGTGGTGGTGGGAGAATGTGGCATTTACATCCAATTCTTCAACTTGGCAAATGTTAACACTCCATCATAGGAATAATATATTCTCAGAGGTTTTTGCCATTGATGAATGGGGCCAATACATAATTGGAACAAAACATTGCCGATGTGTTATACCAGCACATAGGAGAACCGACTTTTTGTTGACGCCGTATGCCTGATCTGTTGTTTAACAAGGACCCACCAATAATGTAACATACAAGGGATCTGTTCTTGGCTATAACAATCACTGTGATTGTGCATGCTGGGAAGAAGAGTAATCTTGACTGAAATCAAGTCAGGAGCCACTCCATTTGTCCCATATCAATTATTTGGGATGTTGAGCAACTCTTCAAGGACTTTTTCTCCAATTACTCACTATGATACCCTTGAAAGACTGAGACTTTTTGCACGCAAAAGGAATGTGCTACAACCCAAGAAGTTAATCATTTAAAACCTAGATTGTTCTGAACTTTTTGGAGTACAGGCAGTTGTTCACTTACGGCCATTGGTTTAGCGACCCTTCGAAGCTACAGTGGCACTGAAGATGATTCACGACTGATCCTTGCACTTACAAGCTTCGCAGCATCACCACAGTTACATGTTCAAAATTTGGATATTTGGCAACTGGCAACTTTGCAATGTATGATACTTGGTAACTGGCCTGGATTCACACAATGCAGCATCCTGGAGTCAGGCGATCATCATTTCTGACCTTCCCAGCTGGTTTCCGACAAGCAAAGTTAATGGGGGAAACTGGATTCTCTTAACAACCACATGGCCCACTTAACAATTATAGAGATTCCCTTAGCAACTGTGCAAAAAGGTCATAATATGGGCACAACTCACTTACAACCATTGCTTAGCAATGGAAAGTCTAGTCCCAGGTGTAGTCATAAGTTGAGGACTACCTATAGTAGCACTGTGTAGCCTCTAACATAAAATTATTAACGACATAAGAACATATTATTCCTAGATCTCCTCTCCAATTTCTCCACATAGGATGGAATTAGTATTGAGGTCATAGCAGCCATGTTGTTTGCTTCTTCCTGCCCTCAAGGAGGCTTATTTCAAATCTTCCTTGTATTGAATTCAGCCCAGTCCCTGCCTACAAAATTATGAAATGAATGTTTCTCATAGTAACCTTTATGAATGTTTCCATTTAAAGCCAGAGGCAGACCTGTGGTGCAAACAGACCAATGCTATCTGTGAGCCAAGCAATTAAAAATAAGGAGAAACCACTTCAAATACTTTTTTCTAGAGGAAAAAAAGGAGGGGAAAGCACCAAAGTTAGCAAGTCCATATCTGCAAGAGCGTTTCTTACTTTCCTTTCTGCGCTTCGTCTCTCTGTTCCCTTTCTTTTCCATTTCTCCTTATCCTCTTTAAAATGCCTGTTGTGGTCCGATTCACATGTCCTGCTAAGTTTCATATTTGCTTTTTTGTGGCTTTGTAGGTTGTACAAAGGCAAATAGCTGAGGTTGTTTTCCTATAAACCATGATTTAAAAACATACCTTTGCATGTTGCAGGAACATAGCCATTTTTGCATGTTCAGAGCAATATCGCCATTGACTCTGTCCATGGAACATACTGAAGCATAGTTAACTGAATCTGGCTTACTAAATTGCCTCAACTGCCTGGATTCACACAATATTTTGAAATATATTCAGGCTACACTGCCTAGGCCACACAGCTTACTGAATGAAAAACTGGCTAATCACATTTTAGCTTAGTATGCTATGTAAATCCAGCAAAAGGTAGCCAGATACCCTTCAAGACAGCTGGACCACTCAGACTAATTTCTTCAAAGATGCCTTTTCAAAGTCTACCATTTTACTGTAAAAGAGATAAAGTTGATTTCAAGTCAAGCTTGACTCCTAGCGACTCTTCAAGCTGTTCCCATGTAGTTTTCTGGGCAAGAATATCAAAGGGGTTCACCAGTGCTTTCTTCCTATCTCTTGCCCTGAGATTTCCAAGGACTAGCAAGTATTGGTTTGCTTTCTGAGGTGAACCATGTCTTGCCACCTAATGGGGCATCATTTTATTTTCAGTACAGAGGAATAAATTTCTGTCAGATTTTCTGTTCTGGAATTGAGGCAGCAAAGAAAGGAAAATGGTCTCTTGGGGGTGGTGGAGATGGAAATGAGCATGGAGAAAAGTCAGTGGCAAATTCTGTGATTTCAGCCACAGCAACCTTACTCATCCTGTTGCCTTCCACTTCTGAATTGAAGTGGTGAGGCTGAATTTTGCTCATGAGGAATTCTGAGCCCTAAAACCAAGTGTTGCTTTTATCTCAAGAGGTGGTTTGTATCTTGCTTTGTCAAAACACAGATTACATTACTGGAATCCTACCAAGCAGGTCTTCTTATCTTATCCAATGATTGGTTTTTCAGAAATGGGAGCCCAGTGGGGGAAAACCGTGACTGTCACATCTCACAGTGTTCAAAGAGGCCACAGGAAGTGATGGACATTAAAATACCAGAGAATGGATTCCCATGCAAATACTGCAGTACTAACATTTGCATGATGCTGAGAGAACATTTCAATATAAACCCAGTCCTAGAGTATGATAGATAGTTCATCTATGAAGCCAAGGTTTGCTTTAACATGCTATACTGATCAGACCACAACTGTCTGGACTTTTATAACAAACTCAACCCAATGCCAAGAAAGACATAAGATGGCTGAGCACACTGTGTTAACTCAAAGAGGCAATGTTCCGAGAGCACACTAAACAATGCTCTATTTACCACCATCCATTAAAATATTTCACAATTGGCTGAGTTACACAACAGACAAGTTTGATGCAAGGGAAAGTTCCACCTTCCTTTTCCATTCTGTTCATTCCAAGTTACTGTGTTTTTTTTAAATAGTGATGTGCACAACTGGACCTTCAGTAACTTGAATTCAGTCACTTAAATAAATAAGTGAGCTAGCTTTGTCAATAGAAAACAGCCAAAGGATGGACTTCCCTCTTTTTTAAAAAAAAAAGAGGGAAAAATATACTGGATACCCTTTGCTCTGCTTCTCCCTTGTATAAATGCATGGTGCATGCCTCCAGAAATGTATTAGTGAATGAAATAAAGCATTTAAGTCTTTATGAGCTGTCCTCTGCACCCTTTGAGATACTCTGTGAACTGTGCTGGAAATGGGAATGAAAACAGTCCAGTGGAAAACCACTGAGCTAACTTCTGTTTTGACAGTGTACAAAGACACCTTCTCTAGTTCAGAAGTGGCAGTTGTCCTGGCCATTTGCTATCCATGTTTAACTCCTGGCATCTGCAGACCTGCCTTTTTACTCTGCAGCCTGAGAGAAAGAAATTAAACAGGTGAAGATGGTCCTCCGGACCTCTGGGTGCAGCCTCTTAGAAGCCCTTGAAAGTGGCAACTACATTGTGATGTTTAACATGACAGAAGGGGGAAATTGTTCAAGGCATGAGGAACGATCATATCAACACTTCATCACTGCAGTTTTAACACAATTTAATTTTAATGAGATCAGTTGAGCTCGTCTCTTTACTTGGCCCATATTTCACCATGTGGCCCATTTTGCCAGTCTGAACTCTTGACTCTCCCCTCAAAAGCTATGCAGAAAAAGGCATCATACTTCATCCATTAAATATCTTTATACAGTATGAGGTTGTTATTATAGGCATGTGATCAGATGGCAGCTTGATCCATGGGTAACTCAATAACAGAGCACTTAGCATGTCAAGTTAAATCACAATTTAATCATATTCTTAAATAAAGTCCTATTAGCCAAGTTCACATTCACACTGCACAAAGACCTACTGTATATGATGGTTCTACAAAGTGCATCTACCTTCATACAACTCATGGAGATGCTGTCCTTATGGTTTAATGCAATGTGTAACCAATCAGAGGCATCCAGGCTCCTTGAATGGATTTATCATATTGATCAGCTAAATCAAAGGCATTGGTTATGTTGACACAACCATGTTTAATCTGGATGATGCACCCTAATTACTTTTTCTGAGTTTTACAACACATTGATCTATAAACTAATCAAACAGGCCAGGCTCATTATCATATTTAGTCACAAAAAACAAAGCCAAAGTTAAGAATAATCAAGCACATATTTTGCAAATAGATCAACTAGGTCTTGATCTGACTGGGTAAGAATGTTGGGTGATGGCCATAGCTAAAGATTAGCCTGATATTTTACTCTCCATCACATGCATCTTGGTAACCAGATCAAGAGCACACCTTGCCATACAATTTAAATGGCCACCATTTTGAATTTGGAAATGGAGGCTAAATCCCAAACTCAAAGTGAGTTGCTAATTCCAGTTAGAAAATAAGGATAAGGATTTGCGGCATCTCCTGCAATATCACCCATTGATTGCTGCAGTTATGTGAATTTCACTGGCCAAGAGTGCTGGCTGGTGAGAGAAGAATGATTTTTTTGTGTGTATGAAGGCAAGGTGGTACCCAGTCTCTTGTGAAGCAGGCAGAAATGTTAAAGAACTAGAGGTGGAAAGAAAGATGCCACAAAGTAACAGCCTAATTTTGTGAATGAATTGCTGGATTAGAATCTCTCTCCACTGCTGAGTGGAAGGTCTCTCTCCCGATCCTTTAGGCAGCAGGAATTTATACCAGCATGAACTCAAACCCTATCATCTCTCTATCCCCAACGAACAGAATTATCCAGCTTCCCTCCAATAAAGTCTTAAATCTATGTTCTTCCTTGTAGCTTCCTTTTCACTGTATCAGAAGAAGGACATCTACCTCACCCTCTGCAACATGCAGGAAAATCTATGGAGCTATCCCGGGGAGATGGTCCAGCCTGTTCTTCAAAACCACCAGAGTTGATGGGGAGCCCATAACCTCCATAGATGGATGACTCAAAACTGCCTCATGGGCTGAGGAGAAGAAGGCATGGGGACATAATAGTACAAAGATATTCCCAGAACATGTTTGCATTGAGGTTAACTACAGTTAGGGCAGATCTTATTCTGTTTATGAATGTACACATCCCATGGCTGAGACTTGGATATCTAGCAATTAGCTGTGGGAAGCAAACTCAGAAACCAAAGCAGAAAAATTGGTCACAATAAATAGTCCTCCATGGTCCAGTCTTCAGGTTTCTGCTGGCAGCATCTAACACCAAGCTGCAGGTGCATGGTTCACCACTTGCAAAGGTGCAGAACTAATTTCTGCAACAGCAAGAATCAGCTGTGAGGTTGCTTGTAGCTGCCAAGCTATCTCCCAAGGCTGATTTTTATTCTTCAGCATTCATTGCACTTTAATTCGTGGAGCCTCTTTCTTTAGGATCAGGAGGAGCCTCAGATTCTAGTAGGCCTTCTTCTCTGAATGTTTCTGCTGAAGGAGAAGCACTTGCTTCTGACTCTTTCCAAAAGATGTTTGAGGTTCATCAACCTCTTAAATCCTAATTCTGGGAAGATCTCACCCCATTCTCTTCACTGGGGGATTTTCTGAACACCATCCTGAAAAGGCTTTTCATCCTTCAGTGCTGTTCAGAAATGGCAGCTAATATCACATGATGACATTGAAGGACTTGAGTAGATCACATCATAAGACTCAAACTATAATTAATAGAACAAAAGACAACATTGACTCTTCAGCTAGGCAACATTATTGGACCTGGCAGTTCTTTTGGTGAACCACAGGCTGAAACGTTAACAAAATTCATGGACTTTGTTGACCCTCTTTGCACCTTGGGCTCAATAAATTAAACTACTCTAAATTAAACATCAGTTTCTCCTTCACTGAGGGGAGGACAAGGGGAAGGAAATATGCCCTTATTTTGAAAACAGCTTATTAGTCTTTGTTAGACATAATTATACTCTGTCCACAAAATAAGGTATTCAGAAGAATGCTTAATGCTTAATAGAAAGCTAAAGCAATTCTAAGATTGTAAAGCAGTTAAAAATCAAATATTAAACCCCATTCAACGGTTGGAGTGATTGTGACCATTCGGTACCAGCCTGTATGTTTGTGGTTTTTATCAAATTGAAAGAACCATAATAGTCAATGAGAAAGCAAATTCAAGAAATAGATTAAAACTGCAATCCTATGTGTTCCTATACGGAATTCCTATAGTTCTTTTGCAAACAATTTTGGCTTAGTTCTGCCAAGAAAAATTTCCAATTCACACATTATTTTTAGTTATAATGTAATTTATTTGCTATTAGCTTGGCAGCTTACATGAGGCCAGCTGTTGGCTGCTTTTATAGACATGCTGCACCATATAAAAATAATTATGAGGTTATATACAACTATCTTACCCCTTTCTGCCATCTGCATTTATTAGCATGGGTTGGTAACTAAGCTGAGTCAGACTACTGTAGGCTGACTTTCAATTTTTAGTTTCCATAATCCAAAATGGTGAGTCCCAAGTAAGCCTCCAATACTGTTTAAACATGTCAAGTACACATAAGATGGTGACACAAACATATTAATCGATCCTTTAGTGTCATGATAAACAAGGGTTGGGGCTTTGAATGCTGTGCAAATCTAACCAATCGTAGCTTGTTCTACAATTGGGTCATGTAGATAAGCCAATCATGATATGCAACGCATGAACTTGCAAAATGCAAGTCCAAAATGCACAGTATTACATTTATTTTATTTAAAATGTGTATTGATATGCAGTACGGTAACATACATCTAACCCATCACTCTGATATTAAGTTGGAAGAGTTGGATGCAGGCTTGTCTTAGAATCTAAAGGGGTTCTAAATGGATTCACCCTTTATAGAAGAGTACCATGGAGCTTGTTTGGTCTGGACTTAGCAGCGTGCATAGACTCATCCAGTGTTTAATGTAATAAGTGAGAGCAGCCATTAAGTTGAAGAATGTGTGTAGCGAGAGTAGATCAATTGGATGCTCTATTAAATTGCAGTAAAGAATCACGCATGCTCTACATTAATAGGTCCATTGAGAAGCTGCCTGAAATATTCTTTTTGCTTCTAAATCTACTTATGACTTATTTATAATGGTATACCCAGTAATTTATATAAATTATTCCACTGATCCATATGTTAGTCCTATAGGGTAGGTACTGATTATAATCTAAATACTTCAGAAGAGGTGAAGTGAGCATGTGACTTACCCAAGGCCATTTATTGTCCTGTGAACTGTCAGCCAAAGATTTCTGAGTTTACATCCAAGCAAGAGTAAACCATGTATTGTTCTCTAGATATCTTCAAGCAAATCATCCATCATCTATGAAAGTATGAAGCTCTAGCTTGCCAACATCGCTGGGAATGACAGATCTGCTACTCTGTAAG
This sequence comes from Acrochordus granulatus, assembly GCA_032468055.1. Taxonomy (NCBI): domain Eukaryota; kingdom Metazoa; phylum Chordata; class Lepidosauria; order Squamata; family Acrochordidae; genus Acrochordus; species Acrochordus granulatus. The sequence goes on from JANHZU010003845.1 coordinate 327,456, forward strand.
CATTGCACTGCATGGCCACTCTCTTTGTTCCTGAGTAAAATACTCAGATGCCAAGCAAGGATTTAGTAGTAGCAGGAGAGAATATGTGAGCTACCGTGAAATAAATATTGCCCAAGGCAACAGCTAAGCAGATGGCATTTTTCTGATTTCTTTCTCATCACATTGCAACATCCAAGGAGGCAATGGGACATCCTTTGCAAATTCAGAATATCTGAAAGCATGTTGTAGGTCAGGAAACTGTTCCCACTCCACTCTCAGCATATTTTGCAACAATACTGTTGTCATGCTTGTTTCAGAATTCCTTCAAAAGCCACCTTATCAGCTGAGGTGGAAGCCCATTCAAGAAGGAGATGGAAATTGTACTTGCATACCCCTTTTTTCTTTAAGTAGGACAAAAGTATTTCCAGGGTTTTGTTCTTTAAGTCACTAATTTCTCAATAATAATGTTACTGTCCTCGCTATTGTCAGCCCTCTGTAATGAACTAGGACAGGACCTAGCCTTCTCACAGTCTTGTCGTTCACTCCTCGGCTATGTTTGTCTGTTTTCAGCATCAATCCCTGATAGTGCTATCCAAAGCAGCCAGGCTTCCTCATGGAACCAGCCCTGTCACCAGGCAAGGCCAGACAATTGCTTCAGCAGCAGATAAAAACCTTCTCCCCCAAGTAAGTTTTCTGCTTTCCTGTACAGCAGCTAATACTGTTCCAGAGTCAATTTCAAAGACATATTCCACAGATTTTATATTCATATAATCATACTTTATTGACCAAGCATGAGTCAACGTGTAAGGAATTTGACTCTGGTACATCAGCTGTCAGTACGCTTGCAAGACAACAGTAAATAATAACGAATACAGAATTATGTATTCAACAGTAAAACGTGCATCCAAAATGTGCAGACAGGAGAATGGAAATATGGGAAAGTGTAGAATTGAAACCACCATCTATTGATTAGATAGATTATTGCATATTAGACAGAACTTCTGGATTAATTTAGAATTCCTTGCACTATAGTAATCACGGTGTCCTGTCATATAGCATGAATTAAGTGCTCAGATGAATGATGGCGTGGGAGAAAAACTATCCCTGTGTCTGGTTGTTCTGGTGTGCAATACCTATAGCGTTGTCCAAAGGGAAAAGGTCCAAACAATTTATGTCCAGGGTGTGAGGAGTCTGCAGATATTTCTCTGTCCTTAATCAGCACAATATCTTCCATGTCTTCCGTGGAGGAGAGACTAACCGCAGTTATTCTTTGTGAAGTCCTGATGTTCGTTGGAGTATGTATGGGTCCTGCTCGTTGCAAACCACAATGTGATTTGCCTCTATAGGACTTCCTCCTGTTTTTTTCTTTTATTTCCCTGGCTCTCCTACAGCTGAAGAATTCCCCGAGGAATCCCATGTACTAAACAAACCCAACTTGGCTTCCAAAGGCCCAACAAGCTTGACCTACCTTTTTTGCCTCTGGTCTGCAAATGTTCTGTGACTAACACTATCATCTTAGTCATAAAAGTTTATTATCCAAGGGAAATGAATGAAAGAGTTTAAGAGATTGTCTGGAGGCTGGGAAAGGAAGGGAAGGGAACCCAGCCATATCCAATCATGAGGTAAAGAGCAAGAGCAAGTCATGCACAGCTTCTCTCATACAGGACAACTTAGCCCAGGTGGAGAGAAATCTGGGAAGAAAGATTTTCAAGGATTCAAGGAATTCCTGCTTAGTTAACATTCTATAAGTAAGACTGGGATATTTGGAGTAAAGTTTCCAAGATTCGATATTTACCTGGGACAATCATTGAGGATATCCCACTGAAATCTGTGCAATTCCTGATTCCTTGGTCTCCTTCCTTCCTTCCTTCCTTCCTTCCTTCCTTCCTTCCTTCCTTCCTTCCTTCCTTCCTTCCTTCCTTCCTT
>JANHZU010003845.1:334729-361350 GCA_032468055.1 Acrochordus granulatus
TATCTATCTATCTATCTATCTATCTATCTATCTATCATCTATCTATCTATCTATCTATATCTATCTATCTATCTATCATCTATCTATCTATCATCTATCTATCTATATCTATCTATCTATCTATCATCTATCTATTTATCTATATCTATCTATCTAACTATCTATCTATCTCTATCTATCTATCTATCTATCTATCATCTCTCTCTCTCTCCATCTATTTATACTGTTATATATATGTGCTGTTGAGTCAAAGTTTATTTTATGCCTGGTAAATTAAATAATCCACAACCAACTGGATTCACACCATATGCTAAATCAAAACAAAGCCATCTTAAGTTGTAGCCTAGAATAGGAACATAAACAATACCTTACAGATAGCAGAGCTTCTGTTATGAAGTTTCTGTTTCTTGTTATGCTAGAGACTTCACATCTTTACTTGAAACCAGTCCATAAATCAGTGGGATTATTTTTAATATCCAGTTACCTTATCTGCATATTATTAATTACAGTGCAAGCTCATCTGCTCTTTCTTTACACCCACCCACCTGTTTCCATTGCCACCCAGCGCAAAGATGGGGTGACATTTATTGGAATAATAATAGTAATAATTAAGTTTCAGATCTGTTGCTGGCACTAATTGGATGCCTTAATCTGCAGCGAGACCTGTTTCCCACCTTCTGCTCTGCAATTTACCCTTAGCTGGCTTGACTGATCCAAATTCAAAACTTGGGCTGAAGTTTCTTCGTATCCAGAGGAGAAAGTATGGAAGTCATTAGACTTTGGTTCCCAACATTGCCCAGTCTAAGAAAGTAAGCATCTCAGCAGACGAGACCAAATGCCCAGCTCTTCCTAGCATTCTCCTCCCACAGTGAATAGATAGTTAACTCCCAAAAGCTTGTCGACTCTGCTCCTGGATTGATTTTATGTTTTGCTACAAAACCTCTGAATCTAAAGGAGGCAATAACATTGATAGCAGCAGGAAGCAAAAACAAAAGATGGAGCCAGATAAAGTGTGAATGCAGGACCATCAATGCTCATCATACTTACAAGGCTGCAACCAGGCAGTTCAGAAAACAGGAAGTGACAACCATCACTCAGAGAAAAAGATTATGAAGAGCATCTGGGAAGTTGCCAGGCTTCCGCCCCCTGCGGAAAAAGCAGTGAGTAAGAGGCTTGCAGCAATGAGACCATTCTCTTGTGACATTCAATGGATAAAGGCGATGCAGGGCAGATCCAGACATCACAATGAGGCCAAAGTTTTTGGTGGCACAATGAACCAGCATTTTTGTTTGATTCCCATGAACCATGTACTTCAGACCACTCATTCTTGCTCCTCTTTGGCTTTTCTCCAGCAGTGACAGCTGTAAATAAATTGGGAGTACCCGTCTGTGATACGGGGTGTCCTCTGGTTTGAATCTACTCTTTCTCTTTCCCACTCTTAAGCCCAGAAAAAGCTCTTACTCTCCACGGGAACATAACCCGGCATTGCAAACCTGACTCTTAAATATCCCTATGGAAACCCTCTGCCGCTCTCTTTGTACTCAGGGTACCCCATGTTGGTGTTAATTTATTAGGAAACATGATTCTTAATTAAGGCTTTCTCCATATGGATCGCCAGAAGAAAATGAAAAACTTCCCACGAAACCAGTAAATTCAAGGATCATCTACTTTACCCTCACCTACTATCTGAAGGCAGTTGAGAAAAGCAGTTGTAAGGAGTTAGATAGGTCAGTGAGGCATGAACTGCTTTCAAATTCATATCATAGCAAGATCCCTGTAAGGTCAGGTGAAATTTACAGAATAATGAGCAAGCTGCTGAGCTCTCAAAAACTCTTTCGCAAAAAAATAGGTTCCATTGTACGAGACCCGGGTGGCCTCAAAGCTTTTTGGGACCCCGAAGGCTTGACTGTCCTCCCAAGAGATGTTGGCCAAGAGCAGTTAGTTGCTTATATGACTTTTCATTTTGGGAGGCTGTTATTTTAACCAGGGATCATGGCTTATGTCGTTGTGCTGGTTTTAACCTTTACGTGCTGCCTAGAGACTCCGTTGTGGAAGGGCAGTTCTCTAAATTATACAGATAAATAAATGCGAAGCCAATTCAAGTCATCAAGATGTTTGAGTTCCATGCACTCTTGATGTATGCTTTGAGATATATGAACTTAGCCAATCGTGGCTTATTCTCCTCTGCAGTAAACCAACCAATGAGTAGCGGAAGGCATGAACCTGTAAGTTGATACAGGCTTAACTTTAAGACTGCCGAGATGAGGGAAGGTTGAGCTAATATGAAAGTACATGAATTAGATGCATTTGAGATTTGGTTGGAGGAAAGGGAACCTCAGCAGAAATTTATAGCTAGATTTAGAGACTGGGGTGCGGTGCGGTGGCCTAGCGGTTAAGATGCTTGGCTTGTTGGCCATGAATTTGAGACCCAGGCGCCGCATTAAGGGGTGAGCTCCCATTACTTGCTCCAGCTCCTGCCAACCTAACAATTCGAAAGCATGGAGAATGCAAGTAGATAAATAGGTACCATCTTAGGTGGGAAGGTAACAGCGTTCCATGTGCCTCAGTGTATAGTCATGCCAGCCACATGACCAGGGAAGCATCTTCAGACAAATGCTGAAATGGAGGTGAGCACTGCCCCTTCGACTGAAAGGGGAGACCTTTGGCTTTACCTCAGAGACATTTTAGAAGGTTATTGCTTTAGGTAATGAAGACTGGAGCAGCTTATCTTTTTGGCTTGCTTGCTGTCTGTAAGGGGGATTTTTGTTTCATGTTTTGCTCTTAGGGAGCACCGTCACATCCTGCAAATATTATTGTTTCCATCCTTTCAGATAACTACCAGGCTAGCCTGCAAATCTTATGGCAAAGTGGTGGATCAGATGAAATGAAAATGAGAATGTAATGGATCAGATTGGGGTGGGAGTAATATTGCAACATAAGCCAATTTAAATTATGAGCATGACAAAGCAAAATTATTCCTCTGTTATTGTGGAGGTAAGAATATGATATAAAGGAGAATTGGGGTTTACTGGGAATGATTTTTGAATAAATGGACTTTTTGAAGCTCGGAGTCTTTAGGTTTCAGTTCCTGCTGAGCAGCCTTTCCCCAGCCGGGAGCTCACTTGGACCACTATCTGTAATTTGCCTGCCAGCATGGCATTGCTGGCTGGGGATTATGGTAGTTGGATCCCATGACATCTTTTCTAGAATAGCACATTGTTTCACCACGATCAAGCAGTGTAGAGTCTCCGCAGACTCCCACACTCAGCAGGGACTTCATCTTTTAACAGGTACATGCAGGCAGGTTTGTCACCTCCGTTGAAATAATGACTCAATTTTATACACACAGGTTTTTGAAAAATGCATTTCGTTATTTTGAAAAGGAAAGGACCTTGTCAACATTTGCAGGTGTTTTTGAAAAGAGGATGGAAAGAACTTCACCTTAGAAAAAAGATGCAAGGGGAAGTGAAACTTTGAGACTGATTCATCGGTTTTGAACTGGATGGGTTCCTCACTCCAAGTTGCCTTTAAATCCTCATCTTTATTGCCGTCTGGTTTCGAATTAAAATGGGTGTGGATGGTTTGACAATCCAGGATGAGATAATGGGTCTGTAAGTCTGCCAGATTTACACTATGTGTATCAAAACACTATTTTCCAAATGCCCTATTGATGAAGTGTCCTCTCAGCATGAACCGTCTTCTGGAACTGGCTCGGAACTTCCCAGCAACTTGGTTGCAAGTGGAAATCAGAACCAGTTGCACTTTCTCCATGGTCTTCCATTCATGGTTTATACAAATTGTCCTGAAAGTCAAACATTAATACCATAAAAGGAATTGATATATTTAGTGATTTACATCCGTTTCAAGGTGCCCACAAAATCCTTTCAGATCTTTAGGACATACTTTACTCCAGCCTTTCCCAACGTCACCAGGGCTGCATTCACCCACACCCTGATCTCGGTCATTGAGTTGATCCGTGTTCCGGGTTGGCACAATTTATTTATTGGCTTGTTTATTCACAATATTTGTAGACCGCCCCAACCAAGACAACATGGACAATGAAGCAAAGGAAATACAAGCAGTGCAAGTTCAAGGAGAGCTCAGCGTATCCACACAGATGAAGCGCCCATCATCAGTCAAGGAAGGACAAAGATACAGTGAAATAAGAATGCTTTAAGTGGCTTGCAGAAGGCGAGGAGGAAGGATGCGAGCCAGCCTGATCAAGTGGTTAAGGCACCAGGCTAGAAACCAGGACATTGTGAGTTCTAGTCCCTTCTTAAGCATGAAAGCCAACTGGGTGACTGTGGGCCTCGCGCTGGAAGACTACGAGTTCCAATCCTGCCTTAGGTATGAAAGCCGACTAGGTGGCAAACAAACAAAATAAGTTGGAGAAGCAATTACAGAGCTCCCAAGAAGAAGTTAATTATTTGGTCTTATTTTTACTTCAGGCCAAGGATGGGACAGAAACATCATCGGTCAAAGTCATTCATGACCTATATTTGGATTAATCCAAAGTTGCTCTGGGAGCTTCAGATGTGAGCTGGGATTTAATTTGGATGCTCCCCAAACTGGTTCAGAAATCTAGCTACTGAACCATATTGGCTTTCATTTCTTTCACGACCTGCTTCATTAATGCATTTCCTGTGTCATGTGTTTAGAACCAGGAGTGTCCAAACCTTGGCAACGTTAAGATGTGTGGACTTCAAGTCCCAGAATTCCTCAGTCCGCTATGCTAGCTGGGGAATTCTGGGAAGCGAAGTCCACATATCTGAAAGCTGCCAAGAGTGAGAAACAATGCATTAAACTCAGACAATGATCCTGCAAGGGTGAACGTAGAATCCTTCTCCCACAAGACAGGATTTTGCAAAAACAAGCGGGCTGATTTTGGATGCTGGGACCAACATCCCATCACCACACATTTATGACAAAAACATTAACCATTGCCTGTTCTGGTTTGGGGAGTTTGCTTTTTTTTGCCAGCTGCATCCTTTTTGTCCTGCATGACAAATGGAAAAAAAGAGAAAGTTCCTGTTCTTTTCCTCCCGACGGATGACAGCCACCCATGAGGCACTGCTGTAAAGATACCAAATTGAAATTGACGTGCGATTGCGCAAAGACCACAGGAAATTTCCTGCCAGTTCGCATTTATAGTAAGAGCCAAATTTGGAACTGTTGATGGTCTAAAATATCCACTTCTTTGCTTTCTCTTCTGACAAGCTCATACAAGCTATATAGTGTCTTTCTGTTCCGCGTTTCACTTCTGCATCCCTGCCTCCCCTCCCCAAAATGTTGGCTGAGATGTGGAAACTGTCCTCATCCTCTTTGATGTACATATGGAAAGAGAAAATTGCAACAGGTTCACTTCCTTTGTTTGGATTGGGGTAAAAAAAAATAAGTAAAAGTTGCCTCCATCTAGCTTTAATGAGCATTTAAATTGTCAGTTCAGCGTACGTTGCATTGTGAAGATTCAGTTAGCCATATATTAATGTTTAAGTTTTCTTGTATTTATCTAATGTTTTCATTCCTCCATGTATGGAGCTCTAAGCCCCCATTCCTGATGGTTCTGCATACCTTCCTGGCAGCCCTTTTGATGGACTCAGAGCAAGTGCTACTTCCTAGAACTGACACAGCATAGAAGAGGCCTGTCCCTGTTGCCAGGAGTGGAAGCCCAAAGGGGAGAGAAAAATCCCAGCCAGATTGGCAGTAGGTAAATAGTTATCTTCCATCCTATGGGCAAAGGAGAAACTCATGTGGCACACCTGACAATAAGGTACGATACTTCTAGGTGATCCACAACAGGGGGACCCTGCTGCAGTGTCTTCTAAAGTCTGGATGATGGCTTACATGTAAAACTAGAGAATAACAGGGCATGATTCAACAAAGCATGGCTTAGCCAACGTGTGCATTCCCGCCACTGTTCACTTGTGTCCGACAGTCATTCTACAGATGCATGGACTTCCCATCAGCTGAAATCATTGAGTAGCTATACCTAGAAGCAGGGATAAGCTATTGGCTTAAATTTCCTTCAGCGCCTCAGCACTCTGATGGATCATCCTGCAGGAGATTTACAATGGAGGACATCCACAGCTGAATAATTTTTAGCACCGGGTAAGGTTACCAAGATATGCAAGCAGGAATGGTTGGCATGTTCTTATCTCAGCAATAGGGTGGAACGTTCCTAGGTAGGAGCTCTTGATACCCCAAGCAAACATTTTGAGTTTCAGCTACATTATGAACATACGTGTACTTGGCCTGGTGACCTCTTTTCAGATGTATCTGATGGCATGAGTTGTTGCTCACAAAGTCTATGCCTGTTCATAAAATTTGTCTGAAATGGTCCTATTTTGATTTTTGACCACCATAGACTCCAGGGTTCTTCTCTTACAAGCTTCACCTTCAATTCTTTTGAATACTGAGCTCCAAAATACGTAGAAAGACATCTGTAGATTACTACTTTTAATTTTAAAAATGTTTTCAAAGAAGCGGCAATCTGTTTTCTAAAGACTGAGATCCACAGATTATTGTGTTTAGGAAAAATATCATTAATAGAAATGTATGGAAACACTAGGCTATCACACACTGTGCAAAACCACAAAATGTTAATCATGGTTTACTGAATAAGTCACAATTGGGTGAACTTGCGCAACGTGATAAGATATAGATCGTAGCTTTCACATCAGAATGGTTGGACGGAAGTAGATCGGCTAAACTAAAGACTGTAAAATCTTGCACTGTATGCACAACATTATGACACATGTCTTCTAGATGGACTATAATTTAAATGTGCTTTGTGGAATTATTATGAACTAAAATTGGTGTGATTGTTAGTCTTCCGAATGAAGATTGAAGAAAAAAAACAAGCATTTTTATGAGTGTATAAAAGGTTTGATTTGCTAGCTAATATCTTCCGTAAACCACAACGGCTCCGCTCCAAGATCTCTAAGCAAGCCTGAGAAAGATCTCTAAGAAAAGTGATGTTTCAGTGAAGTCACTTAAAGAAACATGAAACGATTTATAACGATTTAGGCATGCATATGGGCTTGACTCTGTTGATTGAGATTCACCAGATCTTATTGTCTGGGCTATTAGCACCCTGAAGCACAGATATTGAGGGTTGTTTGGGGCTACCTCAGATGACCAGAGATTCAAAAGCTGCAAAGTTCAAGGTTGGAATAAAGTCGTTGCCCTGCATCCCGTTAAGGCAAGAAAGGGCTAACCAGGTTAATCCACCTCCTTTTTTCTCAGAGAGACAAGCACCAAAATATCATGTATGCATGTCTGCTTTTTCTGAATTTACATTCTGGCCCGGCTCACAAAACAAGCTAAGTCGTAAACTGGGTCAGGGGTGTCCACAGGAGGGAATAAAAGAAACTAAAATGGCAGCTGCAGTTAAAAAAAAATGGCAGGGCTTCAGACCCCTACCTTGATTACCTTCCCCCCTGCGGATGCTTCAGACTTGGGTCCTTATTTTGACTTCCCATGTTACATGGACCTAGCCACTGTAGTTTGTGAACCCTGACTTATGGCTTTGTGATGTATGCAAGTCTAAACAATTCTGGTTTGCTCACATTTAAGCAAACTATGGAATAATGCACATCCTAGTCAAGCCAATGAATTTAGGGTTCCAACTCAATTGTGCTGAAAGGCATTCTAGCTACTTTTAAAGCATTCTTTAAAGAATCCTCTGACGATACATGCATGTACAACATGCATCCAGAGATGGTGGCACTGATAATGACATGAGCATCATAGATTCTGACGTCACTGGCAACATTCCATTGATCAGCCAGCTCTCTCTCTGCAGTGGGGATCAGTGCTCAATGCTCAGTGCCCCATGGCTTTCCTCTGCATTTTCTCATCCTCTTGAGTTCTCCGCCATCGTTCTCCCTAACGAACACATGGCGTGTATCAGGGCAGATGCCCATGTTTAGCTTTGCATGTCTGTGAACCAGAGATCTCTTGTATTCAAAGAGAGCTTTTCGTATTATGTATCGGTGATGGTGGTGTGAGAGTCTTCTGTTTTCAACTTCACACAGGCTCCTAAGCCACAATGTGCTGGACCATCTTCATTGCATAATACCCATTGAGCGAGGTCCCTCAACCTGCTCAACAGTAAACCATGATTTAAGGAATGGCCATGGGTGGATTCGGCCATTAGTACACTGAACCCACCGCTCACATTAGAGAACTAAACCCTTTTCTTCAGTTAAGTGCGTGAGATATCTTTGTCAGCTGACAGCCACCAGCCATCAGAGCCAGCTTTGAAGCAAGAGGTGCCTGTTAGAGGACTGCCCTTAGCTGAAAAAGATCATCTCTAAGCAGGCAAACTGGATTGCCACAAAAGAGCCTTCTCCAGAATTTGATAGGGTTGAGCAGCTGCAAGAAAAAGCTAATTTGCATCTTGGATGAACCACTTCTTGGCTGGCCAAGGTGACATTGAAAAATGGAAAGAGAAAAAAAAATCCTCACTGGGAAGAAATAGGGAGTAGATCCTCTATCCAGTATAAATGGATAGAGACTAGACTGGTCATATCACCAAGAAGAATCTATCTACCTTTCGTTTGTCATGTGTCAGCAAATATGAAGAAAGCTTTTAACACTGGATGAACGCTGCACTTTGGGGAGGACTACGGCAAATCTGCTTTCCCACCCCCCAACATTCAAGCTAAAAAAAAGCACTTGTTTTGCTTTGGAACAGATCCTGCATGTCAGCAATGAGAACTATTAAAGTATAAACCCATAATTTAAACCTGGGGCAGTACGTGGAATGTGCTCAGTTGGCTTTGAGCAGGCTTGTATTTGTGCATCACTCCCTCTCAAAATGGAAAATGCCAAAATCCCTCCCCCAAAAAAGGACAAGTGAGAATATAGGTTTGCTTACGAAACGAACCAAGAAGGGGGATGGCGGTTAAGATACTGAGCTTGTCGGCCCGAAGGTTGGCAGCCTGAGTTTGAGACCCAGGCACCGCATAACGGGGTGAGCTCCTGCTATTCGCCTCAGCTCCTGCCAACCTGGCAGCTCGAAAGCATGCAAAATGCAAGTAGATAAATAGGGACCACCTACATTGGTGGGAAGGTAACAGCATTCCATGCGCCTTGGCATATAGTCATGCCAGCCACATGACCATGGAAGCCTCCTTGGACAACACCTGCTTTTTGGCTATGAAATGGAGATGAGCACTGCCCCCTAGAGTCAGCCATGTCTGGCAGGGGAAACCTTTACCTTTACTTTATAAACTATTCTAGAGCTACAGATGCAAATTTAGCAATAGTGAATTGTAAAATGTCCCCAGTCTCCTTCTGATCCCGGTAATCCTCGACTTACTACCGCAGCTGAGACCAGAATTTCCATTGGTCTCAGCTGCGGTAGTAAATTGAGGATTACCGGGATCAGAAGGAGATCCTTCTGCTTGTTGGAAGGTGTGTGTTGGAAAGGTCACAAATCCTGGAATGCTGCAGCCATCTTAAACATATGCTGGTTGTCAAGCTTCCAGATTTTGATCACATGACGGTGAGGATGCTGTGATGGTCATAAATGTGAGGACCAGTCCCGTGTCATTTTTTTCAGTGCTATTGTCACTTGAACGGTCACTAAACAAATGGTTGTACCTCAAGGACGGCCTGTACTCCAGAATCCTGAATTGAGCCATCAGGGCAGCCTTTTCAATATTAGTGTTGAAACATAATTCTTACTATGACTAAAAGAGGAACTAAATCTATGGGGGAGTCAATAAAGGTACAATCAAAACTCATAAAATTTCATTTTTGCGAGTCCGATCCAGCTTGGAGGGTACAATCCCAGCCCAAGAATGACCTGTTTCCTGAGAAATATCGCCTATCTCTAAGCAGGAATACAGAACCTCATTCATTCTGGTGGGAACAATCGTCTCTTCAAGTTGTTGCTCGGGTGCTTTCTCCTCATGGGGCATTTCAGTGCTCCTGCATCGATCAAAACGCCCTTTAGATAGGGTGGTATTTGGGTACTTTGATAGGAAGAACTCTTAAAGTTGCTTCTGCGGAAGGCCAAGCGAGAAGAAAGCAGCCAGTTATACATTTATAGCAGAATAAATGTAGCAGCATCTTAGAAAAAAAGCAACAGAAATTGAATGTTCCCACCAGCTCCCTATGAGGCCCTAGTGGGAGGCAATTCAAACAGGCTTGTGAGAAACCATTCTTATCTAATTTGTGCAATTTTCTACACCATCCCACATGTCTCTGAACGATCGACTTCCCTTGTTTGGTACATTTACTAACTTCCCCATCAACTGTCACACACCAATTTAAAAGCTAAGGTGGCTGCTCTTCTTGGTTATATCGGAATATTAGCAAACGAAAAATCCTACAGCCACTTTTTGCTTGCTCAGAATTGCTCCTTATCAGACATAAGGCTTGGCAGCAGGATGCCATGCACGATGTTGTGGTGTATCGATGACAAAGTATTATACCCACGGTGTGGGTCAGACAACATGTTAGATCTAAATATAAATGGCAGAGATTGAAGCTTCAAATAAATAATAAGCGTTCTGAAGAATGACTGTAGCGTCTCCTCGAACTAAAATTGCTGATAGCATCGGAGTCAGTTCCAGAGGCCAAAAGGCAACGGCCATTTCCCAACAAAAGGGGGGTCTCAGAGCTTTGAGTCTCCTTGGCTGATGTCATCTAGGGCCTGAAATATCACTCTGAGTTTGCTGCAGCAGTGTTATTTCTCTGCCTATATGGATAAAGGAAGTCATGCAAAGCTGTGCAATGCGATCATTTCCCCAAATGGAAACTGCCCTTGGATGATGTTTCATAAAGTCAAGGGATGGGACTTCTTTTGAAGAAGAGGTCAAAAAGACAAAAACCAACAACTTTCTACTGTATTGATTTGGCCCAGAATAACATTTCCATCATCTTAGTTTAAGGTTGCACCCCTACTTGTTTGCAATCATGGCACAAACATGGCTTGCTAATCTCTTTGTTTTCTGCCATGTCCTCACAATGTTGTCTCCACCTTGCTGCCAGAACCACTGCATGAGTGAGATGAGTTTAAGTGGCTGTTAGTGGCACCAGGGTTGAAATCATATTTTCTTACTCTGCCACCACCCAAGGGGTGTGATCTGTTATCTCTGTTACTATGGAGAGAAGCCAGGAGTGCGAGTAGCAGAGGCAATGGGGGGAGAGTAAGGATCAGCAATGGAGAGCATCAGTTTCAAGCTGGTGTAGTTTTTGGCCAGCTCAAGAATGACCAGAGAGTGTTTCAGCCTGGCAGGGGAGAAGCATCTGGAAAACAATCTTGGGTTGGTCTGAGACTCTGTTGAAACAGACCTAGTATCAGAAACCGGGCACCTTCATCAGAGATCAGCACCTGGGCACTATTTCCCAGATTAAGATTGCTATGAACATGACCGGCATCTCCAATCTATACGCCTTGGAGAGAGCAATATCATATTTTGATTTCCTCTAAATGTTTCTGGTTTATTTCTAAAACTGGCCATGTTGATTTGAAACAGAAATGGGGTCCTAATTCTTTGCAAAGGAGAAAGTCACGGTTGTGTACGTGGGCAGATGTATGTTTTTTTCTCACCATTCTCCCAAATGGTATTCAAAATGCCACAACATTAAAATAACACAGCTGGAAAATATAATGGGTGAGTGCTGGCTCTGTATCTTGTTTGGCATATAAGCATATTTTTAATAGTATAAATATGGTCGGCATGTCTGATATTAGTAATTAACCAGATGTCCATCAGCAACTTTCTCCAACTTGTATGGCTGAAATTCACTACAGTAAGTGTCTCAAAGGACAAAAATTATATAAGCCATCTTTGGATAACTTTATGCAATGCTCAGTTGGAGTTTGTTTTGTAGTGATTTACTGAAGAACCCACAATTGGCCGGGTTAATACCACTTGCCATATCATCAAATCATAAGTTATGAAATGCATTGGCTGGGCTGATGGAACATATGAAGCCCAAACCTAACTATAGTCTACTGCCCAGGTTCATGCCATGGCTGATCAAATCATAAGCCATGGCTGATTGGCTCAGTTCACACCACATACAAAGGCAAGAAGAAATCCCATTTGAGCCCAGGGTGTGGAGTGAACTCAGTCACATATCAGGTGGTTCAAACCCCAGAAAAGTGGGTTAAATAAGTAATCCCCACCCGCTCATGAATCTTATTAGATTTGCAGGAATGGGAGAAGTTGAGGATGGCAAGATTTCTATTTTCAATATAGGTAGTCTTTGACTTGGGACTACAACTGGGGCAAGACATTATGTGCTATGCGAGGCAGTTGTTAAATGAGTTGCACCCAATGTTATGACCTTCTCTGCCATGGCTGTTAAGCAAATCACTGCAGCTGTTAAGTGAATCATGTGTCCTCAAGCAAATCTGGCTTCCCCCATTGACTCTGCTTGTAGAAAACCATCTGGGAAAATTGCAGATGGTGATTAAATGACCCCAGGACACTGCAACTATCATAATTCAATGCTGTTTGTCAATCACCCGAATTTTGATCCTGTGACCATGGGGATGATGCCAAGGATGTAAGTGCAAGGATTGGAAGTCACTTTTTTCAATGTCGTTGTAACTTTAACTGTTACTAATAGTTGTAAGTGGAGGACTACTGTAAACATACCAAGGAGGTCTCTGACACCCCCAGCTCTCTCGTACAACCAGAAGGCAGAATTTGCAAACTGCTCTGCAAGCTGGTGCTCTCCAGATGGGCTAGCCTTCAGCTTCTAGAAACCTCCCTCCAGCTGGGAATTGCTCCTCCGACGGGCACAGGTTGGGAAAGGCTATGTTGGATCTGCGCACAAGAGACAGCTGGAGCTGGGAAAACGATCCCCTTCCTGAACAGCCAGGGACTCGGGGTCTTTTCCAGCTCCTCTTCCGCAGCGCCTGGAAACTTCGTTTCTTTTCGCAAAGTTGTAGAGATTGGAGGGGCGCCCCAAGCGGCCGGGTTTCGAACCCAGGACTTTCTTGGCTCTCCCCCTCCCTCTGCAAGTTACACCCTTCGCTCCGCCTTGCCTTGCCTTGCCTTGCCTTGCCCAGCCTTGCCTTGCCTTGCCTTGCCTGCGCCGGCTTCGCGGGTTGCCTGGTCGGAAGAGCGAGCGCGTCCGTTTGGAGATGGAGCCGCCCCGAGGCGCGTGAAGCTGGGAAGGGGAGGCAGCGGCGAAGCGGCGCTTCTTCCTTTCAGTTTCGGCGTGCCGGGTCAGGATAGAAGCCGCCATCCGCCGCATTCCTCCGCCTTTTCGGCCAAGCGGGGAGAGAAGCTCGTCGCCTTGCTCCTTCCACCCCCCCGACCATGGAAGATGTGAGTAATGCGGTGCTTTGAAAGGGTATCTAAAAGGCTCCTTGTGCGGGCGGAGACTGGCGGAGAAAGAATGCGCTTTGAGAAAGTTAAGTTTCCAGTCCGGTCGATTGTGCGCCGCTATGCTTTCTTCGGGGGCCATCCCAAATCCGGGAACCCCCTGACTCCGCTTTCCCTTCGAGCCTTTTTTACCCGGAGTTTGTTTTGCTCAAAAGTTAAACTTGGGTGAGTTTCACTCGAAGAGGAGGAAAGAGTCTTAAATGCGTGCGTGATTGTGTTGTGTCTCTGTGTGTTTGGAAGAGCTGATGGAGGGAAAGGATGGAGGCCTTGCGGGGAGGGGGAGAGTGGGAGGAGGAGAAGCGAAATAGGCCTTCTCTTCCTTCCTGCCAAGATTGCAGCTGACAAGAAACGGAGGGAACCCAGAAGAAAGGGCTGGAAAGATTTGTTTTCCGACGAGCGTCAGCCTGGGAAACCGAGGGGGTCGGTGGGAGAGGATTTGTTTGAGGTGATGAAGAACTTAGAGAGTTCTTATAGAGTTCTAGAGGTGATCACGAGTACTGTAGGGGAAAGAAAAGTTTTGCTTCCTAGACTGGTGGATGCTCCAAGTTCTTTGCAAAGCAGTGGGAAAAAAAACAGATTGGGTGGGAGGGCTGGATGTTTTGCCCAAGTAAACCATCAGCAAGTAGCCTTCAGTAAGGTGGGGAAAGTGACTCGTGGTCAGATTCCAACCACAGCACGTGGACTGGCTGTTTTTCTTAGCTCCTGGTCAGCAGAGCTAGGGTGGTTGAGCCATAGGCACCCCCAGGCCCTATAGGCACTCAGCTTGCCTCCCCTCCCAGGAGTTGCTGCCCCATTCAGTCTTGTCTTTTTGCATTCTTTTCAGTGCTTCAACTCCCCTGTGTGGGTTACTGGAGCACATTTACCTGTATTTAAATAATCATGGTTTATTCATTGAATCTCATTTCCTGGGTTTGCGCATAAACTATAGATCCAGCCTACTGATTTGCAAAATTATTATTATCCAGGAGCCAAGCTAACTTAACCTTTGGAATGTTGCATGATTGTAGCCTGTCAGCTTTCCATTTTCTTTTTTCCCCCCAGTGATAGGGTTGGATTAGATGACCTCTGAGGTCTTTTCTAACAAGTCCAAACATCTACTAGGACAGAGAAGAAATATATGTGTTGTGGGATTTGGGGGAAGTTACACTGCCTTCAGTTCACACGTCTGGAATTCAGTCCTTAACAGCATTTCTGGATCCCCCTTTTCTGTAGGATATGAGATGCTTAGGAAAAGTTAAGTTTTTGGCCTCCCTCCTCTAAACTCCAGATGCCAGTAGAAGTCAAATATTGCCTCAGTTAAACAGCTTTGCCCAAACCAGACGTAGAGCACCCTAAAGGGCTTTTTCAATGACTGCTCCCATCCCTTTTCTCTGCCTAGCTCAGAAACAGCAAGAGGGGTGCAGGTTCCCCATTTCTGACTGAACCATTTGATTAAGAAGATGCCCTTTCATCCCTTGCCAATTGCGTCAGAAGGCCTGAAAAATAATGCATTGGTTTAAACTCACCTTTCTGCAAAAGAAATAATTTGTACTGTTATCTTAGAGGAAGCATTTTTTCCTGTATGCCTGAAAGGAATTGCTTCTAGAATGAAGCCTGTCTAGAATCAGCTGCAATGAAGATAAGGAGGTCTCTTTCCTGTAATGCTGGGGTGACATATTACCCTGACAGGGCTTGTGAAAAAGGCGCAGCCTGATGCAAGGACTGAACAGGAATATAAAGCAGGTCTTATGGTTTAGCATAACATGGGAATCTGGTTGACTGAAGTTTATTCAGGAACTTAATACACTGTAACTTAATGCAACTTGTGACACAAATGGATCCTGTTTCCTGAATTGTAACTGTTGTTTTGCTGCTCCGATGTTGCAAAAGTTGAACTTAACGGATGGAAACCTCCAAAGAGACCTTCTTTTTTTTTAATCTTGAGCACGGGAACATTATAGAACAGGCAGCTCTTGTCCTGCGAAGGATAGGGCACTCTTCTTTTCAAAGGAATTTCCAGCATCTTTTGAGCTTCTGCATCTGAATTGACTCCAATCCAGAGCGAATCATTCCTGTCCCTGACCTTAAAGAGTTTAAATGATTCATTTGTGTGTCTTTTTTGGTTTTCTTCTGTTGCTTATTGCCTCCTCCTCCTTTTTTCTTTTCACATTAGAAATCTTGCCTGTTCAGATAGGGTCTGCTTTCTTTTGCCAGCAACCTGTTTGCACTCATTCTGTCAGGGCACTTCTACCCTGGCACTCAGAGCCATTTTTTTCTGTCTGCTAATAAGGGCTGTTCCACAAAAAAAGAAAGAAAAAAAAAGCTTTTTGCAGCCCTTCAGCTGTTCCGCCTTCTCAGAAGAGGAAACGGCTTTTTAATGCTTTATAAGGATATGGTAATGGTACATTGTAAATCTGATGATCTGTCTCTGTTGCTCCCTGCCTGCAGCAGAGAGAAGAAAGGCACATATTTAAGCTCCATGCTTAAATAGATGTGACATTGCTGGAGAGTAGGGAGGTGATCCAAAGAATCTCGAGCTGCGGTCTGCAATCTACAGGTAGTGGCTAGAGAAACTAAGAAGTTACATTTTAGAGCTAGCATAAGCATATTGTATGGACAAAGCGAGTTGTCTTGAAACCAGGGAGGGAATTTATCTTCCTCCAGATCCCGCAAACCACTTACTCCCAGTCTCCTTCATCATTGGCCATGATGATTGAGAGCAACTCTCAACACTAGTGAGTTAATCAGAGGATTGCAGCTTAGCAATATCACGTGATCTGTAGTTTCCATTCCAACCTTAACCAAGCTAGGCCCATTGTCCGAATAGCCCAGTATTGGGTCATGGTAGCTGATAATGGTTTGCCCAACTAGACCTGGAAAGTAAACACAGGAGACTTATTCTTAGTTCCTCCAACCATGATTTCTTCAGTTTACCCAATTCCCTAAGTTCAAACAACATGGAACCCTAAATTAAACATTACTGCCTCGGTTTGCATAGTAAACATGGCTGACTGCTTTGCAATTCAGTACGTTGTGCAAATCCAGTCATTTCGTGTAAATTATTCCATTCAATCATTCTGCAGCTGGGGAGTGACCAAAGAATGATTTCCTTCCTGTCCTTTTTGTTGGTAAAACAGGTTAGTTTCAGCTAAGGTGGTAAGAGTGACATTGAAGTGATATTTCCAAATGAATTAACACAAAGTGTAAAGATCTGGCTGCTGCTTTTGTATTCTGAATTTATGTCCTTGAGACTTTAATGTATATAAAAGTTACCTTGCTGGATCAGTTGATACAGCTTTATATTCTTTTTTCCATAACTGGGCAGCTAGGTGCTTCTGAACAAGTAAACACTGTTCTTGTTATGTTGTTGCTTGCTTTTGGCATCTATTTTTGTTCATCCGTTCTCATTAATCGCCAAAGGGACACTGATTTATGAGGGATAGGTTTAAGTTATTTTTAAAACCATTGAAGCTAGTCTGCACCTCTTCACTTCCTTTTAGATATGCTTTCGTTACTCAGATGATGTAGCTTCTGATTTTGTATTGCTGTTTCTATGAGATTCCACAACTTCATTCAACTGAAGCATAATCTTCAGTGTGAAAAAATAGGAAATGATAGTAATGGGTGACCTTCGGCCGGTCACTCTCTTTCAGCCCAACCGACCTCACAAGGTTGTTGTTGTGGGGAAAATAGGAGGAGGAATGGGGGCATTAGGTATGTTCGTCACCTTGAGTTATTTATAAAAATAATAAAGGTGGGATATAAACAAACATCTGAAATTTTGCAGAAATGGTACGTGGAGCTCAACAGTCCTTGAGCAAAGTATTTTTTTCTCTAAAAATGGGTTTTTGTGGTATCTAAAAGGACAACAACATCAAAACTTGCACCCACCAAGTTGAGCTTGTAGGTGGCCATAAGCTAATTCACGAATGTCCCTTTTCTCAGTGTGGGCATCCCTCTTTATTTCTGTGAATGTCATGGAAACCGTACAAATAAATCCCAGTCTCTATTTTAATTTAATGGGTAGAATGGGAAGGAATTGTCCTGTCTTTTGACCTGGTTTTGTTTGTTTGTTTAATTTAATTTATTTGTATCCCACCTGTATTATTTTTATAAACAGTTCAAGGTGATGAACATATTTAACACACCTTCCTCCTCCTATTTTCCCCACAACAGCAACCTTGTGAGATGGGTTGGGCTGAGAGAGTGTGACTGGCCCAAGGTCACTTTAGCCTAGGGGACTAGACCTCACGACCTCCCAGTTTCTAGCCTGTTGCCATTACCACTAGGCCAAACTGACTTTCTGCTAAGCTATTATGTCATTTACTTAGTTGGGGTTAACAGGAAGACCCATTCTGTATCTGGACCATTTGGAATTCAAAGAGGTCCATTTCAAAATGGACTCTCCCAAGCATTTTGGAAGTTCATTCTTAAATATGGATTTTAAGCTGAAGATATTTTGAGTTCAAGGTACTTCCAAAATATGGGGTACAACCTACCCTTCATGAACAGCACTCTGCTTTAAGTTCAAAGCAGGGCATTTTAGGATTTCAACAGAATGTTTTAAGTTCCTAATGGTTTAAATCCAAAAGGTTTTCCATATCCCTGTGGTTTAATATGTTATATCAACTCAGCCACTATGGCTTATACACCATGTTTTGTAGCCTACCATGCTGTTGGCATAGCCAGAAATGGTTTGCTCAGTAAAACAAAGCTTTGCATCTTATACCAACTCAGCCTTTTGGGAAATTCTCCATGATCTCTACTGGCAATGAGAAAGGGGCAATCGCAACATTTATTGGCAGGCATAAATTGTAGTCCTTGACTTTAATCCATATGTATGATGTCTGATTGACTTGGGATGAGAGATGCTCTCTGCAGTATTTGATGGAGAATACACAGTTCAGAATCTGTGCAGTGTGTACATGTAACTTTTGTATTGAGCTTGAGTTTTGGTAACTACATGAGTATGCTTTTTTTTACTTCCCTGCTAGGAAGAAGGGTAAGGAAAAAAAACTAGGATTTCTGATGATTTCCCTTACTAATACTGTTCAGAAAATCCATATTATTTCAATATGTGGTGACTGTGGCAAAATTATTATTTTCACAAGAAATTGAAAGATTCATTGCTGCCGACTAAGGAGGAAAGGTTGGTGAAATTGACATGTTGCTGAGCTGGATAAACTATGATTAGAGAAATTATCTATACTGATTGGTGATTAGAAGCCTTTCAAAGACTTCTTGTAAAGTCTTAAATGAAAAAACTTCTTATAAATTCATAAATGAAAAATAATTAACTTGTGATTTATGATTTTGATGATTAGATGAGAGGTTATAGAAAGAAGAAAGTCATGATGTAACTTGAAATTAAAGTATAATTGTAGTTATATCTGAGGAATATTAGGAGCTACTGCTTTGTATTTTTTTTTCTTTCCTTTCTATTTTTCTTTAACCTTTTTCCTTGTACTTTTTACTTTTTTTGCTTCCTTTTCTTCTTCTTTAAATTAGATTGTAATAGTTTTTATTATTTTTCAGAAGTTTTGACCTACATGTGTATGTCAATTCACTGTCAATTTCACTGTCAGTTTCACACACACACACACACATACATTTATTTGCTACTTGGAAGAAAGCTTAGAAAAGGAAGAAAGATTGAATGTATCTTGACATGGAATTGAGACTTGTTGTGCATCCAACCAGTGTAGAGTCAGAAAGAATTGAATTAACTTGGCTGCAAGTGTGCCTTGTTACTTGCTAAAGAGTATCACGTGAACTTGTGTCAGAACATGTGTAGTTTCATGGTTCACTGTGAAATTTGGACAACTACAAAAAGTTGAATTAGGATGAACAAAGTTTGCAAATTCCAGCAACTGGGAGATACTATTTTTGAAAGCGGTTGCAGGCATCTATCACTGATACTTGAGGTCAATTATACAGAAAGATTCAATACCATTTTTATTATGAGCTAAAGTTCTGTGAGATCTTTCAAGCAAGTTCCCTTGAATGCAGTATTATTTGAGAGCCAAACATACAAGATACTAGAACTATTTTGGGTGAGTTATTTGCAAGCTGTCTTGAAGGGTGCAACCGGCTGAAGGCCTCATGTGCAAGAATAGTGCCGAAAGCCATTGTTTCTAAAAATTGCATCAAAAGGACTTCTGTCTGAAGTCCTACTATGCCTAAATTTGTACAAAGATCTGAAGGTTACATACAGGAAAGACCCAACTTCCTGATATCCTAAGTAGATTTTTTAAGAGCCTTGTGCTGACTTCAAACAAGCTATCAAGAGGGGGGAAGAAACTTAATCGTGAAATTTGGCTGTATTTAATTGATTTCCACGTAGGACTGGTGTAATCTTAGGTTGTTGTTGATAATTTGGATATTGTTATTGCAGCGTAAAAATAATAGTACTGTGGTTGATACTTGAAAAGCTTCACATTCAGTATATCTTACAGTGCTATCTTGTGCAGTGTGCAGCTCTGCTTGGAAATAAGTCCCATTGTCCTGTAGAACATGCTCCAGGCTAAGACTGTAATGCATTTAAGTCTAAGCTTCTAAAAATATAAATTGAGCAAATAATCACTTCCATCCTGTAACTAGCAAATTAGCAAAGGGATTTTGCCTCCAAATTCTCTGCCATACAGAAACAATATTATATGCATGGCGGCCACGATGGGGTCTTGTTTGTGAACCTGAGCACATTGTTTTGGTGGGATTGTGTGTGCAAGATCAGATGGATTTTGCCTTTTGATAGAGAACTGCTTATGTGGCCCTAATCATGGTACTAAGTCATGGTTTATTTTGTAAACTACAGTTGGATGAAGTCATGCAACACGTCAAACCAGCACAAAACTGTTTGTGTTGTTTAGTTCATTGTATGATTCTCGCTACTTGTGGGAGTGCTCTCCTCCCCTCACATTTCCGGATATTAATCTCTTTGATTATTTGATTTGAGACTTACTGATGAAGTGATGTGCTCAGACCTGATAATGGTGGACATCAAGGTTCTTCCAAGACCAAAAGTTTTTGAAATTGAAAGAACAATAGACTATCAGGGACAGTCTATAGGTTGAGGATCTGTCCTTCAGAATGACCTCTGAAATTTATTTCAGGGTTTTAAAAGAAAAACTTAAAGGTTGCTTCTCTAGGTAGTGTTCTCTGGATGATGTTACTTGTAGTTCATTGTAGAATAATATTGGCAAAAGTGGACAAACCATGATAACAAAAATAGGTTTGTTGCCTTTCATATCCGGCAAGCAAGTACATGTACTGTATAGCTCTTTTTTTGTACCTATCTGGCTACATGTGACAGTATCTGAAAACCAAATTTAGAACTGGGTTGCAGATATGTGAAGTTTCCCAATCTGCTTAAGTCAGAAGAGGAAGTATCGCTTTGTGGAAAGCCAGGCTCCAATTATTTAAGCAGAGAGGTCTGCCTTAAGCCAGAGGCCACGGCAAGAAGCTAATCTTGTGCATGATGCTTTAATTTCTTTTTCATAATTCATATTAATGAGAAGGAATCTTTTAATTTTTGGCTTGTTTCATTTTTCCAAGGAAGAAGAAAATTTCAGAGACGTTCTCTTGGCTTCAAAGCAGTATTCTTGCATTTATTTCATTATAAATTGGCCAAGGGGGCCATGGGCATGAATATCTTGTACTTCAACGTATGATAATCTTTCCAGTGTTTTTCCGCCTTCTCGGCTTCTCATCCTTCCATCCGAGGTCAAGGGAGGCTTCAGACCAGTAAGCACTGAGGACCAAGGAAGCTGCTGCCCTGATGTGCCTCTGGTAGGACGAGTCAGCTGTAAAGAGCTTCCACACTACAATAAGAAGGACGCTCAGGGCCAGTCCTACTGGAGGGGAAAGTGAAATAGTGGTTGCAAATGACAAATGCTTCAGCTCATTCATGGAAACCTCTCTTCCTTGTCCTCAGGCAGAATTGTGTGAGCCTGATAACTTGTCCTTATACAGACCTTTTTCTTTCAGAAGTGGAGGATTTTTTCGTATCATCAGTGTTGTTGAAAGATTTATTGACCTAGAACTGGTAGAAAAGGCACCATAATATTTTAATACAGGCCCCCAAATGTCTTGGGTGGCTTACATGGCATAAGCCAACAGATATTTTGTTGTTCACCTTCAACCCATTAATGTATAAGTTTGGGCATCCTTTGAGATACACAGATGTCTATTATGTTCAGTAATGCACCATGATATTAGAATGTCTCTGAATTCACATGCTATTTAAACCATAATGGTTTTGTTTTCTTTTGGCTACATATGTTGGATGAACACTGCATTTTGCTTAGTACACCATAGATCATGGACTCTCCACGATCTCTGTAGTTCAAACCAGGGATTGGCGCAGAACTTATGAATCTCTAGTCATATCTTTCTTTTTCCCGGTCTGATTGTAGGGTTTGAAACAGGAAAATTCGGAGAAATCAAAGAGCCCCACTTCAGGAGACAAAGTTGGCTGGATCAAGAAGAGCAATGGGGGGCTTTTGAGTCTTTGGAAAGAGCGTTACATCCGGCTCAGTGACACCCAACTCTTTGTTTATGAAGATGAGGTAAGACAAGAGGAGAGAGTAGCCTCGATAAACTCTTAGACTTGTTCCAAACACACAAAAGTGTGGTCACTCTTGCTATTGCTTGAATTTGATCTCTTCTCTATCTCACTGGGGACGTTTCTTCTTCTTTGAAAAGTTTAGGTCCCGAGGTCATCCATTCAAGCTCCGAATAGACAAAAGTACAGGTAATCCTCACTTAGTGACCACAGCGGGGACAAGCAACTCTGTTGCTCAGTGATATGGTCACTTAGCAAAACATCATGTAACCATGCCTGGTTTATGATCTGAGTTTCACTGTGATCATTAAATGAATCACTGTGGGTTGTTAAGTGAGACATCACGTGACTACAGCTTGTGATTTTTATTGCTGGCTTTTTCATTGACTCTGCTTGTGGGAAGCCAGCTGTGAAGCCTGCAAATGATGATTGTGGATGCTGTGATGGTCATAAATGCCCACCAGTTATGAAGCACTCAAATGTTGGTCATATCGTAGGGATGCTTCAGAGGCTATAAATGCAAGGGCTGAGCATAATGTTATTTTTAAGCACCATCATAAACGAGGCGGTCAGCAAACAATGTCTACCTGTACTACTTCACATATTACCGAATTAGTTTGTAGAATTCGTAAGCACAAGATAACAGCAATGGCCACTTATTTGGTTGGATGACTTTAAAAAGGGTTTGCATAAATTAATGGAGACTTTATTAAAGAAATTGATAGAGAACTCAAAATAATTAAGTAATTAGAAGTACTAATTATACAACAGACAGAGAAGAATATGTCTCCATGTCTTGTTCGTGAGCACCCCAGAGGCATTTGGTTGGCTATTGGGAGAAACAAAATTTCAAGCTAAGATCGGCCTTGCCCTGATCCAAAAAGACTGTTTGTATGTCTATATGAGAAAGGAAGCCTAAGGATCTGGGTACCCTGTTTTTCTTCTGTTAAAAGGGAAACACTTTCAGTTTAGCCAGTTTAGGCTTTTAGTTTGCATTTCCCAATGTGTTTATTCAGAAGAAACTAGTAGTTTCCTCTGTTTATTCCTGTCCTTCGTGCTAGCCAGCAAATTGGGTCTGTATAGAAGCAACTGGGTCTATTCAGTTTTCCAAGGCAGGTAGTAAGCTTCACCTTCATGCCACCACCAGCATATACCTTCACATACCACCAGCATATAGCCAGGATTCAGAGAGATCGTTCCTCCTGCAGGATTCAGTAGGCTTCACCTTCACATACCACCAGCATAGCCAGGATTCAGAGAGATCCTTCCTCCTGCAGGATTCAGTAGGCTTCACCTTCATATACCACCAGCATAGCCAGGATTCAGAGAGATCCTTCCTCTTGTAGGATTAGTAGGCTTCACCTTCTTATACTACCAGCATAGCCAGGATTCAGAGAGATCCTTCCTCCTGCAGGATTCAATAGGCTTCACCTTCATATACCACCAGCATAGCCAGGATTCAGAGAGATCGTTCCTCCTGTAGGATTCAGTAGGCTTCACCTTCGTCTACCATCAGCATAACCAGGATACAGAGAGATCGTTCCTCCAGGTGGAACGATCTCTGTATCCTGATTATGCTGGTGGTATATGTAAAAAAATGGTGGGATTACCTTGGGATTGCAGTAGAGAGCCTAATCCACATGCAGACACTTCAGTGAGAACTAAAACCTCAGTATGAACAATCCCAGCTCACATGAAGGCCGTCACATCTGTGTGAAAGCGATCCACTGTAGATGATTGCTCCTTAATTATGGGCACCAGCTCTTCAGTTATATCACCGGTTTGTCTAGGATTAGGAGGAACTACTCATTGCTTCTTGCATGTTAGATTCAAGACATGAAAACAATACTCAAACACTGCAATTTGTTTAAGCAGGCATATTAGCTCTGTTAAGCTTTCCAGCCAGGGGAAAAAAAGCAAAAGATGAATTTTATAACAATGTATTTTGGAGGGCTACTAATGCTCATGTACTAATGCTCAGTACATAGTGTGGGGGGGAAACAACCCAACCCAGCAGCTTAAAGCCTGCTATATTACTTTTAGGTATTTTAAGGCTTGCAGTACAACATGGTTAGTATTTTTCTAGATAAGGGGTCTGTCTGTGAAGGATAACCCTGAAGGGTGACTCTGCTGCCTTGTTTTGCAAACCGTAAAGATCAGGAAAACTGATTTGGAATGATGATCAGAGGATGGTTTGCAAACCAAAGTGCAGCATAAAATGAAGAATAGGAGCAGGATTCTTGGAAGTTGCCATTTATCAGCCAAGCAGCCAACTGAGAAGGGAGGTGATTCACCTTTTTTTTGCCCACTATGATGAAATGGATTGCATTTTTATTTATAGCCACTATTTTTAAACATTCATCTATGTGTATACTGTACACGTATGATTTGAGATTATTTTTATACCCAGCATGAAATTGTCCTCCCCTTCCTTCCTTTCTTGCATTTCCTCTTTTTTTCTTGTTGAGAACACATGCCCATAACAGTGAAAGGTGGCCAAACAGAAACAAATAAATAAATCCATCATCCTGGAATCAGAAATCTGCCTCCAATCTTTTCTCTCTGGTTTATGATCACTACATATTCTACATATTTTTTTGAGTAAGCTCCACAGGCAAGATTTTCTTGGATTAGCCTACTTTCCTTATTTTTCATACAATAATTGGCTCCTTTTGGAAGAGGATACACATCCCTCTGTTGCTGCTCTTGATTATTTAAATTGATAGTTGTAGTTTATAGTGGTTCTTCAAGTCTGCAATGTTTAGTACTGTGTTTATTCCACCGTGCTGGGATCAGTAGATGTGAGATTGGGCAACTAACACTCCACCCATAGATATATGGTACTCTCTATGATTATTTCCTTCCTTCTTTCACCTATACTTATGTGTGAATTATATTTATGGTTTTGCCAAGAAAGTATAACATTTTGTACAAGCTTTCTGATCATAAAAGCTTCTATCACAGTAGCTCTGCTGGCTGTTAAGACTTTGCTGTTTTTTATGCAAGATGTTTAATAAAAGAGAAAATCATTTCCGTGGGATGATTAAAGGAGTGCTGGATTGAATGCAGGATTGAAATATGCTTTGTTTAATGTTGGTCAGTAAGAGCAGGTTCAGGTGATGTTTTTTAAATGAAGGAAATGTAATTTGAAGTCAGCAGCAATTTGGGGTCAAGAATTTGGGTTACATCTCAGGCAAGTCATTTATTTCTTTGCCTGCTTCTTTTCTGTTTGCAGATGAGTGAGTCAGCATGCAATTAATACTTAGGAAGTATTAATTATGCAAAATAGAAGAAAGTCTCTCTCTCCACCTGTATTTATGCAGGCTGAAAACAAGTAAACTTTGATTCATGCAGAGGCACAAATATGTGGAGAAGTTTTCTGAGAGTGATCATAATATCAGGTAGATATTGTTGACCTTGTGGATGCCCACAAATTAATAAAGAAATTGCTTGACTACCAAGTTTACTCCTAGTTATTCTAGGAAATGTTCTTTGAATTACAGAATATGAGTCTGGGTTGTCTCCAATAGGAGTACAAGTAGGACACCCTACTTGGGACAACCAATAGGTTTTAAGATTCCAGATTAAATAATTTCTTAGATAGCTGGAAGTTGTTAAGACTTGAGAAATGCAAAACTGTGCGTATGTACCAAATTTGGCAAAATTATAACCCATGAATTTAAGAATCCAACTATATGTCCATCCAGTCTACATAGATCCACTGAAGCTGAATTGTAATACAACTCTAGGTTTATGGTTAGGACATGATAGCTTGCATGGGTGAATGATTTATTAGCGTAAAACCAAGCTCCCAGCTTCCAGATGTTTTGGTGGTTTGCCAGTCTTGCCTTTTCTTGGCTTAAGCAGCTGTGCCATGGTAGTAGCCTTCCAGAATAGATTCTGGTACTGAGTGGTCTGCTGGATTACATCTGAAAGATTCAATTCTGCCACCCATCTTAGACTATGATATAGGCTTACTTAAGAATGCTAGCTTTCACTCTTTTTTAGTAAAAAAGGGTATGTGTGTGGAATGATAGAGATATTTTGCCTGTATTACTGTTATATCCTCATACCGGGAAGGCTTTTTATCAGCTAAAACCAGCCAAAATAAGCCTTTCTTTTCTCAGGCTTCTGTTTTCTGCAAAGAGCTGCTCTTGTGAGATATTGCAGTTTTCTAACTGTGTCTCCTTCTTTACCCAACAGGTGGTATAAACAAGGGAACCTGGGATAGCCTTTGTTGACCCTGTTAGACAATTGTTGCTCTGAGTCAGCTCCAGGGATGGCTGGCACAGTCAGTTAGAGCTGCTTAGCTATTGCAGTGATAGAAAAGCAGACGTACAGCTTTGTAAGGTGGGCTGCTGACTAAGGCAAGAGTGAAACCACTTAGCAGAGATTGCACTGAGGTGCAGCGTGAATGCGGGCTTCCCTAGTCCAGGGTCAGCACCTATCTTGCAGCAGAGAAAGAACATAGTGTTGTCTTTTACAGGAGGAAGAGAAGCGTGTTGAGAGTCTTGAACTGGAGCACTATGAGAGATGTCAAGATTTGCGAGCACTCCTTAAAAGGAAAAACCGATTCATTTTAATCCATTCTCCAGGTTGCAAGGTAAGAAATCCTTTCTGTTCTACATGAAATTGTGATTCCTCCCTTCCTTCCTTCCTTCCTTCCTTCCTTCCTTGCTTCCTTCCTTCCTTCCTTCCTTCCTTCCTTCCTTCCTTCCTTC
>JANHZU010003845.1:386245-401735 GCA_032468055.1 Acrochordus granulatus
CTTACTACATTTAAATACTGCCTGTTTTCTGTAAACCGAAGATAGGGCACATGAGAGAGAGAGGTTTCTTCTTTATTTTTATTTCTTCAACAACCCTTTAAGGTGGATTAGTCTGAGAACATCCTGGTCACTTCGGGACTAGAACCTGGGTCTGTCCAATCTAAGAATTATAGCACGTTGTTGGAGAATTATAGCATCTCCTTGGGCTGTAGCAACCTCTTCCAAACTGGTTCTCTAAGTAAACTAGCTGGAGAATTATAGGAGTAGTGGTTTCACACATCTGGGAGACCCTAACACATCTGGCAGCTGCTAAGAGGCTATCCTTAATAACTGATAGACTATATATATTGGAAGAGATCTTGTAGGTCATCTAAACCAGCATTTCTCGAATGATCTGTGGTGAAGGATCAGGTTTTTTTTTAATTTCCAATCCATCATGGACCCATATTTTTGTAAAATAAAATAAAAACAAACTACTAAGTACATAAAGAAAAAGAGCCAATTACCTGCAGAAGCCCCTGTTCAATAAGATAAGTCCATTGATCGTATGCTTGGATGTCACAGCAGTGTCCATTTTGTATAAATATTTCTCAATCTTTGAGATTTTGTATTTATCTCATTGCCAACCAGTAACAGTTTGCAGACTGGAATTGATCCATGGATCACATTTTGACTAGCACTGATTTAGACCAATGCCTTCTGCTGACTGCAGGAGTCCACTTGACCCACCCATTCCAGATGGCCAACCACCCTATCTGAAATCATTTTCTTGGGGAAGTTCACCATTGTTCCAGGCGGATGTTCTTATAATTTTCTCCTCTGACAAGTAACTTCATCAGTTGCCAGAAATAAAAATGGTTCTACATCCATTTTTGTAAACAGATCCCAGTTATTATTCATTCCATTATAATTACTCAAGTATAAGGGCTGACAGCCAGTGAGAAGAGAAGCAGCAGTGATCAGGCCAGATAAAACCATGTATAAATCCCAAGTGGGTTCCCCTCCAGTCTTAAGACTGGGGAAAAAGTGGTCAAAAGTCCATTGAATTAAAAGGGTGGGAGATTTAAACCTTGGGGCTGATAAGTAGGGTTTGAGATCTGCATTTTGCAGCAGGCAGGTCTTCTGCATAGGACTTCCTTCTTATCTGCAGTAAGACAACTTATCTAGTGTGTCAGGCCCGGAGCTTCTGCTGTCAGCTAGTTCTAAAAGCAAAACTGAGTTTCTGGAT
The DNA here is from genome assembly GCA_032468055.1 of Acrochordus granulatus. Lineage (NCBI taxonomy): Eukaryota > Metazoa > Chordata > Lepidosauria > Squamata > Acrochordidae > Acrochordus > Acrochordus granulatus. The sequence continues at coordinate 387,474 of JANHZU010003845.1, forward strand.
TATTGCCAAGCCTTTGTGAAATCTGACACAGAGCAGCCTTTCCCAGTCTTTGTACTCTCCAGATGTGTGGACTTCAAGTCCCAGAATTCTGTGGGAAAGAGCTGAAGACCATATGTGAAAACTAAGTTTGGGAAAAGCGTAAAGAAATTGTGTCAGTTTCCCCTAATAGTTATGAAGGTATTCAGGAAAAGTCATTTGCATGAGACTGCTGATGCTACTTAGGGATTTGGCACCTAAATAAACTTGTGCAAGCTGAAGCTAAAAACTGTGTTTCAAGCAACCAAAGTCAGTTTCACCTCCAACAATACATTACAATACACAACTAATACAGACTAGTTTGTTGTACAATCATAACTTAGCATACTTGCGTTCTGTCATGGGGCTTATTAACAAACATAGTGAAAGTAAACCAGAGCTTCATGAGTTTTTGAACCTGACAGTGTCTCTGGGTCTTGCCTTTAATGTTGTTTGGTCTGGAGTGAGGTCTGGAAGCAGGAAGAATAAGAATGTGAGTGGTGGTTGTGGTGGTATCCTGCTCAGACATTCAAAATGTTTCATCCTCTAAGATGATAGAGACAAAAAGACTCCTTTCATCTTCTAAATGCAGTTGCTGACGAAATGGTACAGGTAGTCGTCAACTTATGACCATTCATTTCACGACTGTCCAAAATCACAACAGTACTGAAAAAAGTGACTTACAACTCGTCATCACACTCACTACTATTGCAGCATTCCCGTGGTCTTGTGATCAAAATTCAGGTACTTGGCAACCGGCATGCCTTTTTGATGTTTGCAGCTTCCCAGAATGACGTGACCACATTTTTCAACTTTCCCAGTCAACCTCTGACAAGGAAAGTCGGTGGGAAGAACCAGATTTGCTTAATGGCCATGTGATTTGCCTAATCGGCAAGGCAAATAAGTTGCAAAGTTGGGAGAGACTCACTTAACAGCTGCCTTACTTAATGATGAAAGTGCAATTCTCAATTCTGGTTGTCATCGAGAACTATTTGTAGCTAACTTTTATTTAAATCAGGCAAAGGGATGAACTTATTTAGTCCATCCAGAAGCAGCTGATGGATTTAGCAAAGGGAAAGGATAGACTTCTGTAATGGTATGTGGGAATGGCCTTGGGAGACAGGTGGGAGAGTCACAGGTTGGACAACTGGCTGTAAACAGTATGTCAGCCCCCAGAAGGAGGGAGGACATAGGAAACATTTTCCAAGGAACCCTCCCTAGTTTTCCAGAGGACAAAAGGAAAGGAGGGGAGAAATACTTTCAATCTTAAGAGATTCTGTTAATGTTACCTTATGATAAAATAGAGCTAGTTTTCTTGGTTGTACTTCTTCTGGACTACCTCACAGGGCTGACAACTTCAGAAAGATTTGCTGAGTTGCTGTTTCTCTTGAAACCCCTTTCTTCTAGCATCTGCTGCTTGAAGTAGTTGAGCCCACTTATCTAAAGATCAGTCCAGTAGCCAAGCTGGCCAACGGAACAAATGTATACATTATTGCAGTTGTGAATTGCAATGGACATCCTTATCCTTGGTCCAAAATTATTTACAAGGAGCCAACATCGGTAGAGCTCAGTTTCAGCAGCCAGTGCAGCCTGTCCCATTTTGATTCATCTCAGAGGATATCTCTGCTCTGCGTGCCAACTGTTGGTGTTGCCTCTTTATTCTGTATCCCTTCCATAGAATATCCCATTCCTTCCATGGAATATCTGATCTATCGAAGATGCCAACTGGCCAAGGTAGTTTCAGAAATTATGCTTAGAAGACATCAAAACTAAAAATGTCACTCTACAGGAGAAGATGTATGATAATAGGAGACGTATTTTAAGTCAGTGTGTAAATTGTGAATCTGCATTTTGAGCTGAATTGCATGAAAGCGGGAGTATATTGGAAGCTTTATCTGTTTAGTAGCCCAACGCATTAGAAGAACACTAGGTTGGAGAAGGTTGTTCTCAATGTTCAGATCACGTTTATCCAGCTAACCACACTAAGGAAAGTAAATGTGTTGAGTATGCAATTTGTGGCAATGTCTGCAGTGCAGCTGTTATACAGAGGCTGGCTAAGTTGCTCTATGCAGGAGCAGCCAAAACCAGGAAGCATTTCTGAAAAGGGAGTAGGGGGAATTTCTTGTTGTTTACTAACCAGATCTTGGGGCACTCAGTAACTAGCTTCTCAATGCTGTGCGATGGTTTATATTAACCATGATATGCCAAATGAGCCACAGTGTAGCTTATCAACCAGATTATAATTATTAATGTATTAATATTAACCATATTTATATGATCAGCATCATATGTGGATCACGCAAATACCTTAGGGCTGAGGGAGGTAAGGAACCCAGCCATTTCCTATTCAAATATCTTACCACTGGCCATCATCTTTCAAGGGTTTGGGTGGGTTTTTTTCTTGCTATCCCAGATCTGATCATCAGTGCCCAGAGTTATATTCCTTTCTCTATACCATCTTGCAGTAGTCTCCATTGAGTTGGATTTTTTTGTCTCAATGTTATTCACTTTGGCTGGAATGATGAGGACTGCAGTCCAGCATACGTGGAAAGTACAAGGTTGGGCAGGATTGCGAAATGGATATAATTTTTCCAGTGTGGCTCCATTAAAATTAGTTTCCTATAACCAAGGAAGCGGTTTCTCATCTCATCTGGGCTTCTCACCATCTCACTGTAGGGGTTGGGATTTCTAACTGGATGTAGAGGCAATCCTTGACCTTATAACCACAATCGGGACTGGAAAAAATGTTGTTAAGTGATGCAGTTGTTATGTGAGGCAGTATGTGACTGCACCCGATTTTATGACCTGTTTGCCACAATCGTTAAGTGAGACCTGTGATCACAATTCGTGAACTTCCATGCTGGCTACCCCATTGACTTTGCTTGTTATCTGGGAAGGTCGCAAATCATAATCATGGGATCTTGGAATGCTGCAACTCTCATACATGTGAGCTTATGCCATGAGTCGAGATTGTGATAGTGTGACTGTGGGGATTATAAGTATGAGGACTGCTTGTACATCACTTTTTTTCAGCACTCTCATAAATTGGAATGGTCGCTAAATAAATGGTTGTAAATCAAGGACTACTTGAATATACCCAGAGGTACAAGCATGGCTTTATTTTTCCATTTGAGTCAGTTTGGTCTAGTGGTCAATGTGCTAGAAAGTTCTAATCCCACTTTAGCCATGAAAACCAGCTGGGTGACCTTGGGCACTCTCTTATCCCAGCCCACCACACAGGATTGTTGTTGTGGGGAAAATAGGAGGAGGAAGGTGTGTTAAATATGTTTGCTGCCTTGAGTTGCTTATAAAATAACAAAGGTAGGATACACAGAAATTTGATCTTCAGCTCTCATTAGATTTGGTTTCCTGTTTTGTTTTTTTTAAAAATTGTGTATTTTTGGTGCAAGAAAAATATAGCATTTAGATAGTTCACAAGATGGTTACTTTTAAGATCTTATGATAGTTTGGAATAGGTTGCAATAAAAGATTTTTCCAGATTTTGTATTTTTCTGGATTTAGGAGGTTCATTATAGTCCAGATCTTTATGTATGGATGGAGCCATGGATTGTTCCAAAACAATGGTTTATTGAATCATGGTCTGTTGAATAAACTACCGTTGACTGAGTTGGTACAACATGCTGTTCGCTGTGGTTTGCAAACTACAACAGTTGAGTTTGCCACAATAAAGTGAGTCAAAATCAGGCAGCCACCTGATGTATGGTTCAGGAAATCTGCCACTGAATGTTGATTCAGGAAATCTGATATGGACCTTTGGTGGGATAGCTTCAGTATAATAATGAGTTGGGGGAGGCAGCCTGATAACTTCCACATGTTTTGAGCTATAACTCCCATAAGCTCAGCTAACATGGGCTATGCTTGGAGCTTATGTTAGCATTAGGTTGCCTTCTACAGAATGCGGACCGACAGAAATTCCTTGTTTCCAAAGCCCGGCTGTGCATGCTTGCGTGGCTCTTTTAAGTCTCTTGCCCCTCCCCTGATACTTAATTTGTTACACTTTAGAAAGCAAATGTTGTGTAACTGGAAAAACTTCCAACTTCTCAAATTTTGAACAAGTGACACAAGGCCAGACCAGGAACTGGGTTTGCATTCGGAATGCTTAACCAATTAATGGGCTAGGCTGGGTGTGGAGCGGTTTGGAAATCTCTCCCGCCAACAGCTTTTTTCCATCCATGAGGCCATACTAGGAAAGGTGAAAGGCTGACCCTGAAGAAAAAGTAGATGGGTTATTTTCCCAAGCCTTCATTTGTCAACATCTGCTTTCTAATCCTGAAAACATTGTTCTCCCCCCCATATGCCTTCACACAGCCCATATATTTCTCTTCGCAGGGCATATTCTATTACAAGTCCCATATACCACAGCCTGTAGAACGCTCTGACTGGGGATGGTGGGAGTTCTAGTTGAGCACAGTTTGAGGTTGGGAAACAAGGATATAGTATCCTCTCCATTCCTGGAATTTTCTGCTTCATTTTCTCCATTTTTAACCCACCTGAGTTGACTCTCGGTCCCATCCACTTTCAGATCTACCTCTGGATTCTTTGTCTCTGCAGGCTTTGGATTCTAACCAAGAGTTGATGTTGATATTCTTGAAGTATGGACAATGCATTATGGAGATATAACAGCCCACACTTGGTGTGAGTTTGCTTTATCAGGGGCGAATATCCTGTTAGGTCTCCAGATGTTGTCCCGAGGTCCCTCCATGGGGATGCAAATTTTCTAGCTCAGCTTTGGAGCAGTCCTCTTCTGCTTTCATGTGTTTCCACCTCAAAATGGACATTATGTCAGTGGAAGCCATTTGGGGGGGCGGTCTGGAGAAAGGAATTAGGGTGGTTAGATTACCCTCCCCCTTATGTATCTGGGAGAAAGAAAAAACAGTGAGTCTGATGAAAAAGTTCAGCAGATGAACAACCAAGTAGGAGAATTTATTTATGAATTTTTATTGGAATGTTTCAGTGCTGCTTGTTGACTATTAGTTGTATAACTGTGAACATACAACATGTGACCATGTAGTGTCACAAGAGGCGCTCAGTGATGAAATTGGGTGTAGCAATTTTCTTTATTGCATTTAAATCCTGTTAAATTACTTTAAGAACAAGGACTTGGCTTTTAGAGAGCGAATGACTCACTGTTGGCTAGATTGGCGCAGTTAGATGTTGAAGGCATCTGTATTTTCTTCCGAGTAACCAAGTGTTGCTTCTCTGTGTATTTGTGTGAAGTGCGTGTACCTGGAGGATGGACCCCGTATGCTCCATTTCCGATTGTGGGAATAGGAGGAAAGATGTGGCTCAGATTGGAGCAGATGTTAACAGGCTGAGAGACTGCCCAACTTCTTTCCCCGTTGAGATAGATGGGGAATTCCCCCCTCCCGGAATGCGAAAGTCATCTGTAAATGAAGAAACTGGCCCAAGGAGTCCTGAGCCTCTTCAGCTTTCCAAAGCTCCACGAGACTGAACAAAATAAATAAATAAATAAAAAGTTCGGAATGCCACTGATGTTTGCACACTGGCTCCTTGCACAGCCTAGGATTTTTGCATAATGGGAAACCAGTCTACTGGGATTGCTGAAATTCAACTGCCAGCATCTCCTCTCATCGTCTCTCCTGGTGGAGCTGGTAGGGAGTGTAGTTCATGAAGCATTTCAGGAGGGGATGGTAGTCAATAGGTGAGGGTGACCTCCCGTTACTTGCCCCAGCTCCTGCCAATCTAGCAGTTCGAAAGCATGCAAAAAAATGCAAGTAGATACATAAAGGGAAAGGTGACCCTGCCAGTCGTGACCGACTCTAGGGTGCGGTGCTCATCCCCGTTTACAAGCCGAAGAGCCAGCGTTCGTCCGAGGACGCTTCCGTGGTCATGTGGCCGGCATGACCAGATGCCAGAGGCGCATGGACACTGTTCCTTTTCTCGGTGGTACCTATTTATCTACTCATGTTTGCACACTTTCGAACCGCTAGATTGGCGGGAGCTGAAGTGGACAGCAGGAGCCCACTCTGCTGCACGGCAACGCCGGGTCTTGAACCTTCCAGCCGGCAAACCGAGCTCTTAACCACTTGCGCCACTGTGCCTCAATTAAGGAGATAAATAGGTACCACCTAATTCAGTGGGAAAGGTAACAGTATTCCGTTCACCTTGGCATATAGTCATGCCAGCCACATGACCATGGAACTGTCTTTGGACAACGCTGGCTCTGCGCCCTCGAGTCGGACACGACGGAAAGGGGAAACCTTTACGGTTTAGTGACGACAGTCGCAGATTTGAAGCCCTCTCCTTGGAAAGTTTGTTGTTTGCATGCATCTCACCAATTTCCCCTTTGAAAAGGATTTGGAAGAAATGCTTCAGGTTTCACTTTTATTAAAGTGGACCTTTTCTTCAAGGACCCCATTCAATTTTGTGTAACTTTTAAAGCAGCATGCCGTGGGAGACAAAGAGAGATTGGTCAGTTGTTCACCGGGTCTTGGCTGTCTTTTTGCATCAGAGTCGACTGGACCCAGTTGCAGCTCCATTCTGCTGGAAATGAGCCGATGACCTCAGATTCCTCCATTGTTTGCTTGCCTTTGGAGAAATAAAGAAGCCCGGACATGGTACACCTGTTCTTTATCTTAGTGCGTGTTGAAATAGAGCAGTCTGTTGAAACAGTTAAACCTGACTCATCTTTAACCACTACCATGATTACCAGGAATTATGTGCAGGTGAGTCAGTGGATGGCACCTTCTATAGTCTCTGGTTATGTTTCCATGACCCATCGATCCACAAAATACTTTAGCCTGGTGCACGCTACAATCCTAGCCTGTGAGTTGGGAATGAGATTGCTTTTCCTATGAATCCATAGTGTTGAACTGGGAAAAAACACTGGTTACACAGAATAAACCATAGTTTATTCATCATAGGCGATGCGTCATATGCACAACGCCTTCTTTTACGGGTTCTCTCAATTTCTTTGCCAACTCAGCTGGGAATGCTCTCTGGCCTTCGAAGTGAATAAGGTTCTCTTCTTGGTTATGCCGACTGTGACGTTGGCTTTATCTCAACTCCTGTATCTGTTGTTTATTGTTTTGCTGTGATGTTTTTATGCTGTTTCTAATCTCTGTAGACTGCCCAGAGTCCTGTGTTTGAGAAGGGTGGCTTTAAAAAAATGAATGAATGGCTCAAGCCACAGTGCAAAGTTGAATTGAATCCGACCTCCTCTGTAGCCATAATGATCCTTTGGAGCAGCCTTAAGTTTTAGAATCAGCCAACAGTAAGTGAGTAGAGTTCTGCATGCAAGTGCAGAAAATCTCGAACAGGCGGGTGAGTGCTCGCACAAAAGAGAATTGAGGAGTCTGCACCTGGCAGAGGTAAGAGAACGATTTGCTCGAAGGAGGAAGCCTCATCGTTTCTAACCTTTGCAGAAACAACCTCTTTGCTTCAGTTGAGTAGGTCAGCAAAAATTGGCAGCCTGAACTAGAAACTCTGGGTGGCTTGTTTACAAAGCTGCCTTAGAAATTCAGCCTTAGCCCTTAGAGTCCATTTGCTTTATTAAATAATGCTTAGCTGCATTCTTTCCATGGAATTAATCTTTATTCTGCTTTAGAAGCTGGAGAACTTACCTTTATGTTCTTCGGTTAATGATAAGAAAGTCCTGACGGTGTGCCAGCAGAAAGAATTTCTCAGCACAGCACATCAGTAGCGCACGCATAGAGTTTGAAATCATGCCATTTATATAATTCACACCCATTGATTTCATCATTTGGCATGACTTTTTAAATCTTCAGTATCTATCCATCCATCGCTTGATCTAAACCCAGGAATGCAAGCAGAGTTTTCCTTCAATAACATCATAAATATTGTTTAAAAAAATGGTTTTTAGTGAAAGTGTGTGATCCAGTCTATTTATTTATATGAGAATAAACAGTCTTGGCTTTTTGTAAATGTAAACTGTAACTTGATAAGTTATGGAAATGGAGGTTTTAAATACACTTGTTGATTCCTTCTCTGCTTTTAGTGGTCCTGCAGAATGATGGAAAGCACCAAGATTTATTTTCAATTGCTTGAAAACCAGCTTTAACAACTATCTTGCGTGATCTAAGTTTATGTGACATACCATGTTTTGCCAATCACCATGGCTGGGTTCATAAACATGCCTGGCCAAGATCCAGGCAACCCAAGGTTGCTAAGGGCCTCTTTGAATACTCTGTACAATTATGATACTGTGCTCCCCATGTACATTCACACAATTATTGAAGACTTTTTCTTTTATATGTAGCAATATAATTTTATTATGAATTAGAATTACGACAATAAAAACTAATAGAAACTGAAAAAAATTAAAAGAATAAAAAGAAATTAGAAGGTGCAGAAAAGAAAAAAATAGAAAAAGAAACAATATAGTACAGAAAAAATATGTAAAGTGACTCCCCACTTTTATCACAAGTATAAACAACGTTAGTAACTTATTACCTCTTAAAATCCAACAAACTGCCTCTTTTTCCTGTATCCCAGTTCTTATTTACAAACAAATCCATAAAGCTTTGTTGTTTCATTCCTGATGTCAACAAAAGTCCAATAGAAGGATACAATAAATAACAACATATCTATTTTAGCCTTGATCAAATAAGCCAGCTTTATATTCCTTCCTTTTACTTCTAACAATTTTGATCTTTGATCCCTTCAAATAATGTTCCAGAACTTTTCATTTTTTCTTTGTCTCCCCAGTTGCTAATGTTTTATAACTCATCAACTTTTATTATTCCCTGCACTTAAAATCTTGGCTAATTATTTTCTTCTGTGAAATGTTCTGTCTCCCTTTTATGTTCTATATCCTATGCCCTTTCATTCCGCACATAGTTTCTTTATGGAAATCATGTTAGCCTCCATTTGAATCAGATGCAGAATTCCCCTTTTGAACTCTTCCACGAAAGGAGCTTTGTCCCTTTCAAGGTTTAGGGAAGTGCTTAGCAACCACATTTACCTGGTTAATATTTTCACAAGGTTTCCGGACTGAAGTAGAATCTGTTTGACTAGTTGGAGGATATTTTGCTTGGTCAAGGTCAAAATGCCATCAAGCTTTGAAAGCCACTCTCCTGCCCGTTTTTTCAGATCACTCATTCTCACAATTCAGGAGGCTCTTGTCATATTTTCTTATATGTTGTTCTAGATTGCCCATTTGCCACAATTTGTTGATTATTTTGTGTATAATTTTATACAATTCATTGTGCACAGTAAGAAAATATAGACTTTTTTATATCGTTATGAAGCCCTAACGACAAGGCAGCATATTGCTACATTAAGCAATAAGAATTTTTGTAACCCTTCTAAGGATATTAAGATTTTAATCTGTTAATAATAAAGCAAATAAAATCATCCTTAGAACAGATGGAACTTTTATTAGTAAGTGAGGTTGTGAGGGTATGGTGAAAATCGCTACAGAAGGACTGAGGAAGAACACATGGATTAAAGCCTCAGGCTTTTCTTGATCACAAATGAAGTGATGTTAGTGTAGGACACTTTTCTCTTGGGTTTTTCACTTTGCATCATTTGGTGAAGGTTTCTGATGAAGCCTCATAGAAAGAAATTTCCATCTGGCCAATAAAGATTAGAAAGAAACCTCTTTCCGATAGTTTGGCTCAATGTTCCTTAGGGATGTATAGGTTGATATAAAATGCTACGGCTGCCCAGCTATGTGGCAGCATGCAGCCCACTGTGGCTGATTTTGAAAAGTAAAGCACGGTTAAAACCATGGGAGACCATCAGAAAATCCTAGGTATGTAGGCTGGACTGGTATATCAGATAAAAAGGTAGTGGCAAACAGCATCAGTGTTGTCAAAAAACTAAATGGATTTTCCCATGAGACCCCTGGGAATTGAATAAAGCTTAAGGGAATGATTATGTTTGCACTTGAATTGAACCCAGAAATGGATCCATGTCAGAGCAAACAGCTGGTCCTTGATAGCGTGGCTGGAATTCTCATTTGCATTCCATTGTATTTGATAGGTCCTTGGTATGGCACTTGATAGGACTGGATGCTTCTCTTGGGTGTCCAAGCCACAGCAGTTTGTGTCACCTTAACCAGGTGATTGGTACCAGTAGGGCAGCCAAATGGTTCTGGACTCAGTCTTGAAAAGAATCATGTGTTAAGAGCCAATTTGGTCTAGTGGTTAAGGCACCAGGCTGAGTTCTTGTCCTACCATAAAAACCAACTGGGTGACTTTGGGCCCGTCAGTTGCACTCAGCTAAACCCACCTCACAGGGTTGCTGTTGTGGGGAAAACAGGAGGAGGAAGGTGCATTAGACATATTCTCCACCTTGAGTCATTTGTAAAAATAATAACAGCAGGATTATTTTTATAACAATAATTATAAAATTGTGTATTTCAGTTATTAAGCACATCATTATCTTAGGAGAGGGGAATTGTTGCTTTTCTTGGGAATAAATACCAGTTTATTTTAGGAAAGGATTTAAAGGAAATGGGCATCCTGAGATATTACAGCCCCAAACCACCGGGAATTAAACATTTTAAAAAATAAGAATAAATGGTGTGATGGAGCTTAATGCCATGGTTGGGTAGGTTCCACTGAATCCCAATATTAGATTTAAAACTGCCTTGGCGCTTTGGCTTCCTGTTTGTTTGGGGACAAGTGGCAGGATTGTGGAGTCTGGACTTTGTCTTAGAGGGCTGACTTAGCTGCATCATGTTTCCATCACAGATTCAATAAGGAAGCTCCATTTTATAACATGAGTGTACCTTTGAAATATTGTTTAATTTACTAAAACTGATTGAGCTGTACCTGCTACAATAAGGAGCTTGAGGACACACAAGCTGAGCTTGGGAGATTTGTCTCCTTGCGTACTCTTGAGCCCAGGCAGTATTTCACCATAGCTCCTGGGCTGTATTCTGCAGTTAACAACACGATGATGAGGATTTTCTTTCTTTCCTGATGGTGGTGTGGGTGCTGCACCCCTAAGTGCATCCTCATCGAATTGAAACTAAATAAAAGAAGGAAGTTACTTGAAAGCTAGCTTGGCTTTTTGAAAAATGAAATAAGGGAAACCTTTGCTTCTTGGCTTGAGCAAGTGGGTGAAAGTGATGGGAAACATTTTCTGAAGAGCTTTTTTTTCTTTTTCACCAACTAGTGTGTTGTGAGAGCCCATATTGCAATTTCTACTTGTCATTTCTAATGTAGTTTAGTTTCCACTAGGTTGGTATATTAGGCATTTAGAAATGACTCTCTGCTCTTTTAAAACATGGGGCTTTTTCGTTGGATTTTAAGTTTTTGCTATTTGGTTTTGAGTGCTATCTTTGCCAATGCAGTTTTAAGTTTGTGGGGGAAGCAGCCTGTGAGTGTAGTGCTCAGCAGCTGAAGCATCGCTGCAAAGAAATGGCCAGTGCGTTCATTTAAAAATCCATCTCAGTGGCCACTAACTTTGTGGAAAGGGGTAAGTCAGAGGTAAGAAAACTTGGGACTCTGCAAATGAATTTAGATTTCAGTGTCCATCGACCTCCCAAGGAAATATCAGCAAATAAATATCAGAGTTGTACAGAACATCTGGAGCGTGCCACACATTAAGCACATCGGTTTTAACCTACAGTCAGGTCAAGATTTTAATATTTAGCATTCACAGTGGAGAACCTTCAGAAGCTCTGCTTGTCATCATATCCATGAAGATAGTCATCGTCTTCATTGGTTTGAGTTGCTGTGATCTTCTGAAAGCATATGGGTTGGCTGCTACAGTGTTTGAAAGTGAGATGCTGAACTGTCTTTGTAGTCTGCTAGGTTGTAGGGCTCTTATTGAAACTCTTGCTTTCCAGATTTACTTAGCACTGTATCAGCCCAATATTGTAAAAGAAAAATTAGGGGAAGATTAGCTCTTTTAATCGAAGCAAAATTTTAACAAGCGCCCTTTGCTGGATTGCATTGAAGAGGAGAAAAGTGGGTGGTGGGCTGAAATTGTTTGTATTACACATTTCCTTTTTTGCCTTTTTAGCTTCTCCTAATAGCAAGATAATGCACAGGAAGCTTGTTGTTTAGTAATTTATAGTTCTGTCCTATATGCAATGTATAATTTGAGAATCGTGATAGAGATAGTAAGGGAATGTTCATTAAAACTTGACTCCCAGGTTTTGATTTCTGGATACAGAAAAGCTCTTAAACAGTTGAAAGCAAATATGATTTTTCAGTTGTAATGCAACATGTGGCAAACCTTCTGTTTATTTCTTCTTTACTTCTATTAGGTGGCCTTGTGACTGGGTGAGAGAGGGTATCACCTTGTGGATTATTCAAATCTATAGCCATAAAAGAAAAAGCCCAGCTTTTTATCAACTTGATTTTTCTGGAGAAGCTTACTCAGTCATCTGATGCTGTACATAGCAAAATGCTGATTTGCTTTGTCAATATCAAGGTTCACCCTGATTTCACAGAGCATGTCATAACATAAATCTTTGTTTAACTCTTTCTGAAATGGAACACATGGTTAAACTTAAAGAACTTGGGAAAGAAACTGGTCTGGGAGAGGACACAGGAGAAGGCCCTTCCTATGTGTTGATGCACTCCAACTTTGGACCAGATTTTCCTTGTCAACTTTTTGGTGCTTGGCTTTTCATTTAAAAAAAACAACACAGTTATATCAGTTTGATTAATGCGTAAATATATTCATAACTTGAGCAATTACATTCCCTTGTATTGACCTGGTCCTTTTATTTCTCATGAAAATCTATTGCTTCCTATTCTGATTATTGCAGTTTTAAATCTTTAAAATATTATTGACTTTATTAGATATTATTGTTGCATCTTACGTAGCTTGAATTCAGCCCTGGGATTCTTATAATAGTAGACAGGATATAAATATTTTAATTAAATGGAATGGAAATATATCACTGTAAACAAATGGGCTTTTCATTTAAAATTTGGGGAGATTTCCTTCACCAAAAAAGGTCAGTGGAAAACCTTGGTTGTTAAGATACAGCTAGCTTTCTAATGGATTTTTGCATGCTTCCAGTCTTCATGTTGCAGAAGATTCACGAAGGAAGTGCTATAAATCTGACCTGGTCTGTTTTGCCATCAGGCCAAATCCCGCTCTCTTGGCTGTCCTCCTGATATGTCAGAACCTGTCAAGCTGGTTATGAAGCTTCTGCCAGAACTCAACTGTGCATGGGGAAAATGGCACCTCTCATTTTGTAGCAAAGCTTGGCGGAGGACTATATAATTAAAGACTGGGCTGAAAACAAACTGGGTGGTTGCTAAATACTCCCAAGAGCCTGAAACTAGGAAGTGAATTTGCAGTATTTCAGTTGGTTGTCAGGGAGACGTTCTTAGAAATCAACACATTTGCTTACCTGACCCAGATAATTGGATGATTCCTGATTAGGTTGTGTGACCAGATTCTTCTGAAGTCAAAAAGGTGAACTATCTTGAACCCTGTTAAGTGGTTTTATGTGCCTCGTTCAGTTACTTATGGAAATGGCCCCTTTAAAGGGACTCTGCTCAATGACCAAGTTTATGTATTACTTCAGTGCACATGGTTAGTTTAATGATAATAAACAATGATTGATAAACTAACTAATCATTAAACTAACTAGTCAGCATTTGGATTACTTGCTATTGTAGCTGCGTTCAGACAATATGTTAAGCCTGGTCAGATATTCTGTTACCCTGTTTCAGATGGTACAATTTTTTTTTTATGAAATATAAAATGATGCGGGCGGTCCCTTCCAAGTTGGGAATCAACTGGGAATGAAAGGGTGGGCTAGCCCAGTTCTCATTCAGCAGTGATGAGCCTGGCAGTTAGCGGTTGGGCAAAACCTGTACCTTTGTCTCCTATATTTGCAAAATTCCTACTATTTAAAAAAGTCACAATAAAACATCTCTTTAGTGGCATTAGAGCTACATTGACAGTCTCTACATCCCATTAATTTGCAGGAACATGTTGCTGTTGAGATCACCTGTAAAGCATTTAGTAACAATTGCTTGTGGAGAATGCAAGCATAACACATTTTGTTGATACATGGAAGATACATCATTGTAGCATTATAGCATGTAACAGCACCTAGCAGATTTTGGCTGATGTTAAAACTTCTTAGCAAGGTTTGTTGTTATTCGGTCACTCAGTTGTGTCCGACTCTTCGCGACCCCATGGATCGCAGCATGCCAGGCCTCCTTGTCCTGCACTGTCCCCTGGAGTTTGCTCAAATCCACACCCATCGTGTCTACAATTTTATCTAACCATCTCATCCTCTGCTGTTCCTTCTCCTTTTGC
>JANHZU010003848.1:66784-83740 GCA_032468055.1 Acrochordus granulatus
AGTAGCACAACCCTTCAGGTTTCTAGGCTCTACAATCTCCCAAAACTTGAAACAGACAGCTAACATCAGCACCATTATTAAGAAGGCACATTAGGGGATGAACTTCCTACGTCACCTCAAGAAGTTCAACCTACCGCAAGAGCTGCTGATACAGTTCTACATAAGGATTATTGAGTTTGTCCTTTAACATCTATTTGGTTCAGTGCAGCAACCACACAGGACTGGTACACACTCCAACATATAGTCAAGATCATAGAAAAGATAATTTCATCAAACCTGCCCTCTGTAAAAGATCTGTATATTGAAAGGGTCAAGAAAAGGGCAGAGAAGATATCTGCAGATCCCTCTTACCCCAAACACAATTTGTTTGAACCTCTTCCATCTGGAAGGAGTTACAAGGTATCACATACCAAAACTTCTAGACACAAAAGCAGCTTTTCCTCCTGTGCCATCATTCAAATGAATACTTGTCTCATGCTATATGATACAAGATATATAGAGCAGAAGCAGAATTCTAATTAACCCAGAAGTTTTTTCTAATGTGTATACATACCTATTAATTTGAAACTTTATAACACTTCCTTATATTGACTGCACATTTATAGAATTAGCATGCATTTTTTACTGTTATTTATTGTTATTACCAGTACGCCAAGAGCTACTGTACTGGAGACAACTTCCTTGCATGTCTAACCATACTTGGCCAAATAAAAAAATCTGCATCTGTATTTACTTTTCAGATAACCCAAAGAGACAAAATTCCAGTTCAAAAGCAATCCAGATGTTGTCAAGTTCCATTCAAAGATTAGCCAGATAATCTGAGGAATGCAAAGCACTGTAAATACTTTCCTGAAACCATTTCTGCACCTCTCAACAAAAGCTATTCTGCTTTAAAAAAAGAAGATGTAAAGAAGAAGAGAATGACTGCCTCTTCCTTGGCTAGCTTCAGCAATTTAGGTTCATCTCAGTTTAGGGCAGCCCTAGATTCACACTTATTATATAGTAAAAAAAGGCTTACTCAGTGATGTTTACATTAGCCAGTGAAATGCACACATATACAGCCAAGAAACAGGTAAAAACTCCAGAAAAGAAAACCTGATCCATTCTGGGATGGATCCTAAGACAAGTTTACTTCATTAGCAAACTCCATGCTGGGCTTGTATCCCTGAAATCAGGAATAATTGCTGTAGACTTAGACAGGAGAACTCCTTGGTGTGTTGTTAACTTCCAAGCTTCATTTTTTCCCCATAAAACTAATGAAGGTTTATCATGATTCCAGTATAACTAGAAAGACTTGATCAGCCTTCAGTTCCTACAGAAATGAATGGTGGAGACTGCTGCTTTTCAACCAAGCAATAACAGACTTTCCACTTGGTAGAGATGAATCCCTAGCCAAGCATTCTTATCCTAAAACCATAAGACAGATGGCTTGTTTTTGAGTCTACATTTGTTCAGCCTGGATGAGTTTCAGCTGGTGCCATCAGCTTTGTGGAGAAAATGAATCATCTGAGGTGACTGAGAAGAAAAGATAATTAGAAGGAGAAGGGGAAAATGAGGAACACTGGGTGGAAGAAGGCAGAGACATCTTAGTAATAGTTCTAAGACAACTTAGTAGGAGTTACCAGGAAATGGGTCAATGATCTTGTGAATGCTATGGAATGAAACAGTGGGGCCACTGGCTTTGCAAATTGAAACAAGAGAGGTCAACAAAGACAAAACCCTAGCAGAAACTCCAAGCCAATAGTCTTGGCTTTTCCTGCCAAAGACAAATAAAATAAAGTGGCGTTGGGGGAAATTTTTGTCTCTCTGCTCTGAGGTTTCCTTGCATTGAGACATAATTTCTATCCTTTCCTCCCTTGCAACTGAAGTCAATCCCAGACCACCTTGGGAAATATTCAGTGTTGGCTTTCCTCAATCCCAGACCAAAGGTTTACTAATTTGATGCTGATCTTTCCTTGCTGAAACCAACTGGAGTGACATACCTATGGCATATTTTCAGGATCATGAAATCGGGTAAATGTTTCAAGGAACCTCTTGGGTGAGGAAGTTTGTACAGTCATCTCCCTTTTCCTTTGGACAGGAACCCTATTGCTAACTTCATTGCCTAATTGTTAATATCTCCTTTATTCAAATAGGAATGTTTGTAGTATCATACAAAAACTATGCAAATACAAGGATAGGTACAGACTTTTTAAAGAACCATCAACAGGTGCACATAATGCGCTTATGCTGTATCTGAAAAACCTTTTCTGTTTTGGATCAGAATACTGCATATCCTGGGATTCACCAGTTAAGCCAGAAATTCTCTCTATCTCTTCCAAAGACATACAACTCAGCAAAGTAAGAAATAACTAGAAAAACCTAAGCACAGGAATAATATAATAATATTTTATTTTAACATACCATACCTGGAGTATTGTCAATGAAGAGCTCCAGTAAAATCCTTAGTTTTGAAGATCTGTCTCCTCTTCACACACTGAAGTTTGGTTTATATTAAAATCTTGGGAATATCTTTCTCCTCAAATTTTGCAAAGATAACTGCAATTCGGTTGTTTTTACAAAGGTTGAACTGAAATTCTCTATGATGTAGTTTTGAAGAATTTTATTATATAAAGCAAGCTAAAATGTATCTATAATGTTAATATTAAAGGGAAAAAATAAATCTGGAATAAATAATTGAAATATAACCTCAATCTTCAGAGATTGTTATTAATAAATCATTCTTTATGAAGGCCAAGCTATGGTTTTCTTATTGTCTTTGTGTGCTTATAGATAGATGATGTACATATACAGGTTCTACCCAAAGTAAGTATTTGAATTCATCCAATAATTCAATTATTGGATACAGGACTGCAGCCTTGCCCTGATTAAAAGCAGAGCATTTGAAGAAGGAAAGACAGAGAAGATTAAATAAATGACATGTTCAAGGAAAGCAAGACGAAGACTAATCAAGGTCATTTGTTTTTCTATCACTACAATAGACTCTTGATTTTTCCCATTTTTTCTGCATGATTGTTTTAATGTTCTTGTGAAATGCTTGAAGATTTCCGTGCTGATTCCAATCTTATATTTCACATGAACAACATACAATTCAATGGATGCAATAAGAGATTCTTGAATCTTGTGGAAAATTGCACCAGTCAGTTAATATGTGCAGATCCCTGAAGGTAGTCTAGCTCTGCTGTTTAACCATATGTTGGCTACTCACAAAATGTTGACAGGAAGCCAATAAAAAATCTGATTCTAGGTGGCACTCAAAAAGGCACTCTTTCCTGCATTTCAAAGTCAGATAGAATCTGTCTTATTCTGTATAGAACTGTTTCTTGATCCTGTTCTTTTTTCCTTATTGGGAAGACTCCTTTCTAGGCTAATTGGCATTTGTCTGAGAAAAAGCTCTAGAAAGACTATCTGGGTTGTTATCATGCGATATTTGAATTTATTGAATTAATATGGCTTATCTATAGTACGAAAAAAAGACACAATCTTCTCTTGCAATCTCTCCATAGGCTTACTTGGCAGGACCCCTGATTCCTAGAAGGTGTCTCCTTGCTACAAATGAGAATACAGTGGAAAAAAATTTGTTTCATGTTATGGTATGGCAGAACTCAATGTTGTTAAGATAAAAGGCACTAAGATAGTCCATGGGTCCTTCTAGTTCTCTAACCATAAGGTGCTTATTGTGATGCAAATGGACCTATTAATATCAAATAATAATATTTATGCAAATAATGACACATGATAAAAAATAAATTCATAATGTAATAAAGTAGGCTTTACAGTTTTTGAACTACTAGTTTGTTTACTGTGATATATTTTATTGTGATCTTGTTTGATAGAAAATAAATGATAAGCATTGAAGCTAAGATTTTTCCTTTGCATAGATATAAGATCTTGGACAGAGATATAGGAATAATCACTTTTCTTTTTATCTTTTGCTTTTCTTTTTTCTCTCTCTTTTCAAATCACCAGGGAGGCTCTTTTTCATATCTTTTAAAGGAAGCACATTCCTCATCTATAAAAAGAAACTGTTTATTGTAGTGATACCTTAGCTTTGGGATATCGTCCACAGTAGACATGCCTACAGCTAAAGTTCTATTCCTTTTTATGCCTAGGTATTCAAAAATATTTTAGCTGTCTCTTAATTTTGTTATCTTCTTGAAAGAAGGAATCAAAGAAGTGGTTTCTTGTGGTCTGTACCCGTTCATGAAATTTGTTATCATTCAGAAATTAAATTTGATCAGAGATCTAGTAGAATGTCACACTTGAAATCATCTGTTTCTCACTCACTCACTCACACACACACACAAACATATCCAATATCTTCTCCAGATGGTTGGGATGAGCTGCTGAACAATATGGAAAGCTGCTTTCAGAAGAATGGTAATTTTATTTTCATTCTATTTCCATATTTTCTCAGTTGGACTTTGATTCTAAAGAAAAGGCAACCTCCTCAGAAAATATATTATTATAGACTAAATTATTCTACTACCATATCACTCCTCATTACAGAAACACCCAAGCTATTTTCAATTGTCATAAAAGTGATCCATAATCTCATAAAATAAGGGCAGAATAAATATGAAATGAAAATAACTGATTAAAGCAATCATATCTCAGATGTTAGATATTTATTTATTTACTTTTATATTTATATACCACCCATCTCACTGTTTGAGGTGACTCTAATACCTAAAGTTCACTAGGGTTGGGACCTTTTGAAACTTATTTTTATTTAAGTTTTCATTTACAAGTGATCAATTATGAAACATATTTCACTAAATCCTTCATCTGCCAGGGACTCGTTTTTTCTGAACCCGTACTCAAGGGAAGGGTAAAAAAATTACTGCTAAGTGAATTCTGCTACTTCTTCCTTTTTATGAGCCTTTTCCTTTTCCCTCTTTTTTGTTTTAAGTTACAATAATAGTTCTGATAGCCTTCTCCTGTTTTGGCTCCCATTAAATAATTGAACAGACCATTAGTTCAACACTAATGTATTTATTCAAATGTATTTATTTGGCCAATAAAACAGACATTGCTTTAATAAACAAGGCATTGTAACAAAAATTGCTTTAATAAAAGAAAAAATATATATCATGATTATGAACCTAATTAGTAATTATAAAGAACTTTCTAAAATATGCCTCATAGGCCAGGAATGAGCTACTGCCTATCAGTGTGAGAACTCCTGGGCAGATGGAAAGCCCATTAAGTTGTAATATATGTTTGCTGTTGGCTGTCTGAAGCTATGTAGATCAACATATCTCTAATCTAAGAGTAATGAAATCTTAGAAAGCATTTTACCTCTTATGGAAGAAGCAATTTTTTTGTCACTGTTCTACCTGGATTTTTTCATGTTAGCACTAGCCATAATATGGTAGCTGGGAATTCAATCTTTTCCTTTTTTTTTTTAAGTGTGGTATAGTGGGGAAAGAAGACTTGAAATCCAGAAGTTTTTACAAAAAATTGCCAAATTACTCCCTGAACACA
Organism: Acrochordus granulatus; assembly: GCA_032468055.1. NCBI lineage: Eukaryota > Metazoa > Chordata > Lepidosauria > Squamata > Acrochordidae > Acrochordus > Acrochordus granulatus. Next base: position 72,272 of record JANHZU010003848.1, read on the forward strand.
ATATACTATTTTCAAAGCAAAAGTAAGTAGAACTTCCTAAGTTCATTTACAAAATTGCTTGGCATAATTAATAATTATGCATATTATTTTTATTAAGAGCATTTGATGTCCATTATATTTCCATTTAAATAACCTACCGAACTACTACCAACATATATTCAGTATTGCTTACAGGATAAAAATAATCAGATATGTCCAATTGCCAATTTTCTATACTCTTAACTTTTCCCAAAAAAGTCTATTTAATTTGTATTAACTTTTTTCACAGTAAGTTATAACAAAAAATATATGCAAGTTATTAAAAAAAAAATTACCAGCAGTTTGACAAAATGGAATGTTAATTAATAAAACAATCCATATAGTTATTTGCATGTTACCAATTTTTATTATTCTGTTTCACATCAAAGCCTGATTGCTACATATTGTAGATGCACATAATTATTAGTCAGAAATTAAAAACAAAATCCATATCCAAATGCTTACAGAGCATTTAATGGAATTTATAGAATGCATGAATGGGCATCACATTTTCTGAAGGATATATTTGGGCAAATTGAATAAAAGTGCTTGTAATTTACATAAATCATTATTAATTTATCATTAGTATACCATAAAAATACCTAAAATAATTTATCATACTTACAAAAAATGCTATTTGTACGTTTTTATTTTGTTCTGTGTTAAATTATTCTTTCAATGGACACTTTATGGACTTTTTGCTAAAACTAGAAAAATAAGTAAAAAATTGATAATTGTATTTGTTGATTGAAAAAAGAGTTACATGTTATACAGAAGTGAACTTTGGAGGAAGGGTAATAAGTTTTTGCAAAGAAAATTGGAAGTAACTTTTATTATCTTTTCCATTTTTTCTCCTTTTCTAACTATATTGTTTTTTTGTACTTTTTCTTTTATCGGGTCTCTTTTTTTCCTAATTTATTATTTAAATTTCTTTTTTTCTTTTTTGGTTTTATCTTTTATCTATATTATTTTATGTATCATGCAATACTCAATAATATTTCCTTACTTAAAAAAAAATTGAATGGATTCTCATGGATTCCGTCCCCTCCCTGAGAATTAAGGCAATAATAACTTTAACAGGTAGATGGTGGTTAAATGTATTTCTGTGACAACAAATATCAGAATACTTAAATAAATGGCCTTTCCAGAGATAAAATGCATCAGTGGAAGCTGGTCATTCATGGAGAAAGCAAAAAAAAGATAAATGCTTTTGAATTATGAATCTGAAATTGGCTACAAAGAATATTATGAATGGAAAACCAATTATTTCTGAACAAAATAAAATTGACCATTTTATGGGTATGACAATCAGCAGGCAGAAGCTGGAATAATTTGAGCAAGTAATATGAATGGAAACACTAGAAAATAGTCTGAAGGAGGAAGAAAAAACTGAAGACAATGGACAAGATAGATACATTCAATTTGGAAGAACAATGTTTTATCCATGTAATCAGCAAGAGTGCATTGCAACCCAGTAATGCTTATCTAACAATATAATAAATATTTTATAAGCATGAAAGAGTTTATTGTTAATTTATGCTATTCTACTTTTGTACCCATGGACTTGGGCAAAAGATAGTATAAATGGTATAACTTCAAAAGAGGAAGGACTTATCCAGCTTTATTATTAGGTAGTAATATTTGGTGGAAATAATATTTGGGGTAACTTAAAGAGTGGTCGGTTGATATTCTATTTTTACTTTTGGAATGAATAGCATTTTTTAGGCTAACTGAATATGTTATGCATCTTGACCTTTAGTGGCAGAAGTCACTCTTAGGCCATTAATAAAACCAAGGGATTGTTTCTTGTAACTTATTTACTCTACAAGGGCAATGCATTGATTACTGATAAAAAGAAACTCATCCAGTACTCTCTGTGTTTCCAATGTGGTCTACTGTGGTCACAGAATAGAACATAGGTAAACAAAAGAAAAGAAAGGGGAAAATCCCACAATCAATATTAAATAGTTAATAGATTTTTTCCCCAAATAATATGAAAAGAATGGGCATCTGCTATAATGCCAAACATCTTGATAAAGTACATAGATTAAAGCATTGTTAAGAGCACACTACTATTTCTATAGCTCCCAAATTTACAGAGACAAATGTTCCTATTTGTATGGAATTTCCTGTTTGTTTGTTTGATATGGATAACTACAGGGGATAAGGCACTATACTGGTATATATTTTTATGTGTGGAAATTGTCAAGTTGCAAAGATATTTAGCTTATTTAAGCAAACATATATTTTTCTCATTGAGAAAAATCCAACCCAATAATTTTCCTCTAATGTTTGTTTAAGCATGATCAGACCCTAAAGCCAGAAGATATTTCACTGAAAAGACATAAAATTGAAGTTTACCCTCTGAATGTCAGCTCCCTGAAGGTTAATGGGCATCTGTATAAAAGGACATAGATAAAACTAGATTTAACTTTTCAACAAAAATAAAACAAGGCAGCCAAAATCCTATCCTCAGCTTTGAATAGATCAGCCTTCAGACAGTAAATCTTAGAAATTTGGATAGGCCTACCTCTAGAAAAGATAGATTATAGTATAAAACAAGGGGGGTTCCATGAAATGACTACAGAGGGCATTACCTTTAAATGCCTCAGGCATATTTTACATTTATTTTTCAAGAAAAATGCAAGTATTGCAGCAATGCTCTGCTAGATATTCAGGGCAACTGCTTGTTCTGTTCTTGTTCTTGAATGATAAAAAACAGACACCTGATAAATGAAGCTTCAAACCTGTTTAATACTTACCCTTTTGTAGATTAAAAAAATGATATTAGGTTTCTTAATTAAAGCTTTTGATTTATAAAATAGTCTTCATCATATTATCAGGGTTCCATTGTAGAAGTGCACTTGATGTTCTCCTCAAACCACTCTCCTTTTCATATTTTAAAACAAATGGCAACATCATCCACAAAATCATGATTGCTGAAATCAGCACCCTTTGGAGAATGGAAATCATATCCTATTTATTCTTTCTATTAATAAGTTAATATTGAAATTAAACTGTGATGGGCCAGCCTATATCCAGTTTTTACCTCTCTTGCTGCCGGTAAAGAGCCATAAGTTGCCTATCAATGCTGTCCCAAAGATATTTGTAAAGGTTTTGATCAAGGTCAATAAATGCTTCTCTATTGAGAACCTCCTCAGACTTTCATATAGTTCTGGACACTGAAATGAACAATCAATGTACATTAAATAGAATGCATTGTTAGAATTCAAAGTATACTTCCCAATTAGATGTTTTAAAAATTAAATAGTGCACAATGAGATATCTCCCCTCACCAAAATATGTTAACTTGTCTGCAATTAAATTCTCTATTTTTTAATTGTCCTTCAGTTTCCTCCACAGACATTTCACATTTCATCACAGTTGCCTCATGATGCACAAAAGATTAAAAGAAAAATTGTTTGGCTTAATTATGTTGCATTTCTTAAATAGAGGGATGATAATTGCTACTTGCCAGTCTGTTTTGGATTTACATTTTATTCTTTATAAAAGAAACATAGGAACCCATTATTCTAAAGATGACTTAAAGAATTCTGATGTCACATTGATCCTTATCTGACACCCAGCCTCAAAGCAATCAAATCATTTAGTCTCCCTAAATGATGCAGGAATTTAATTGGATAAAGAATCGTTGTAAGGGATAAGCTGGGCAGAACCATCTGCATTTTCTGTGCAAAACTGGAGACATGATTCCTCAGTACTATAGACATTATAACCATCTTATCTACACAGACAATAACAGTTCACCAGAAAAATTAATGAAAGATTATTTTGCATACCTTGTAATTTCAGTAAAATGCCTTAAAGAGATTTTTCTTTTCTGATTTATTTTTGTTACTGGAAAATGATTCAATCTGAGTTCCCAAGCTCTGGACTGAATACATTTAGGCGTACTTGGCAGCTTCCCACAAATACACTTTTTCTTTGTTTGTGTTTGTTTTTGAATGACATTGATAAATACAGTACCTGGAATAAGTTATTTTTTTTTAAATATTGTATTCCATGGTCAGAAAGATAAGCCAGTAAACAACCAGATAGAGAGAATATGTTTGTATAACGGCCCACAAACCATTTTCTGCCAAGATACCAGTGGCCATCATAACAACAGTCTAGTATTAGTGTCTGAAGTAAAATTTCCAATTTTGTAATTCCCCAAGTGCAGTTTCAACAATGTATCATTGAAAAAGGCTATTGAATTCTTTCTTTGGACAAATGGAATATTCAATGTTCTTTTTGCCCAAATAATGTGCCTTTAGGCCTGAGAATTAATGTTGCATTTATTTGGAAGACTATGTGGCATTTATAGAAATCTCTGGCTAAATGAAAAATGGTTAGCTTTTATCATTGGAACTAAGCATTTGAAATCAAATCTTTCAAAGATTGAAGCTAAGCATTTAAATTCAAGAAGCTTTATTTAATGTAAAAAAATGTGGATGAAACAGACTTTAATTCTGAAAAGAAAGATGCTCTTTAGTAAAGGAACTGAAGTATTTTCGCTTGTCCTGGTTGTTCAGTCAAGGATGAAATAAATTATTCTTTCAAATCAAAATGCCTTTTGTATAATGACAGGAGGATTTATATTATTAAAATTCAAAGCAAAAAATACTTTTGTTTTTCCAATATCAAGCCTTCTGACTTTTATTTTCCATTAGTTCATACAATCAGTGCAAAGAGGACAACATGAATTTCTAAAGGTTATTGAAAAAGAAACATACTGTAGGAAGACAAATAAATTAATATTCAATGAGAGAAAGTAAACTTCAGATGTTCATAACTAATTCTAGGATCAGTTCTATTATATTTCCATCAAAAATATTATCAAATATTTTTGACAATGGGCTAGAATGGTCAGCTAATTAAGACCAAGTTAGAACCTAAAACTTGCTATCTTCCCACCTCACTAACTGAAGTAAATATATCATCATGTTAAAAACATGCAAGTATATTTTCCCCAATCACACTTTATATATGGCATTCAAAAGGGTTTCCTATAAAGTGGTTGTGATGTCTGCCTATACAGCCACTAAGTCCACTAGACAATAGTCTGAACAGCTTGAAAAACAATTGCTTGAAGAGAAAGGAGTTAAAGTTGAAACAGATGGGAGGTGTGGTGATGGGTCCTTTTCCTTTCTCCAGTAGCCGTTCTATTTGGGCTGGCTTTGCTTATGTCACAACATATGTCACGACATATTCTCATTAATTCAAGTCATGTCTTGTAGCAAAATTGCAAAAAAAAATTGCAAACTTTCTTAAAAAGGCAATTGGACTTTTATTTTTAGATGTTACACAGAAAGTTTCAACTCCCATCCAGGAGTCTTCCTCAGTCTTATATGAAAAAAGGAAAAATGCTTAGGAATATATACATTTCTCAAAAGGGGCAGGAAACAGTGAAACAGGATGCTCTGAGTTCTCACACAGCAATCTAAAGCAGAAGGTTAGTAGTAAAGATTTTGAGGGAAGATAGCCTAAGGTTTCAGCTTAATCACTTCAGGGTCTGCTGAAAGTTGTTTTCTTGCAAACGTGCCAAAGGTAAATTATAAATAGAACAGAATTGAAATCTTGTTCCCCCCTCTATTGATGGAAGGATTTAATGTGTATGTGTATGTATACACACACACACTTTCTTTTATTCTTCTCAGTTGGTTTCATTATCAAGAAACAAGCCTGATTTTTCAGAAACTTCTGCCATTCATTTGTATCTTAAAGAACATGGACATTCTATTCAAGGTTTTTTTTTTAATGGTGGATGGAGTGGGTATGGAAAGCGGAGCTCCGACCATTCCCCAGAGAAGATTGAGGGGACGGCTTTATCCTCTTTTTCCTCCTCTTCCCCATTGTGTGATCTTTCTGGTGCAGATGCCGGCTGCCCAGAGCTGAGCGGGCTCTGGGGGTTGTGTTCTTATGGCCAATGGCGGCAGTGGGAGAGTTTCCACTGGGAATTGCTGAAGCATCGTAGACCTTGCGAGGGGCTGTGAGGCCCGGCTTAGAGCAATGGTGGTCCTGGCCCAGTTCTTCATAGCAAGTCTGGGAGAGCAATGGGGCCTGTGAGATGATGCTCAGGACAGCACCAGCAGCCGAGGTCTTGTGAGAGTGCCCAACAGAGCCAGCGGAAACAAGTGGGGCAGCAGCAAGAACAGGGGCTGCTGCGGGGCTGCGTCCATGACTTGCACTTGGGCAAGTCTCAGAGGATGTGGTTGGCTGGATTATTCTGGGGTCTGTGGGCCATTGTTTGTTTGGGATCAGCTATTCAGCAGCTGGACCTTTCGGGTTCAGTTTGGAGCAGTTGGTCTCAGCCTGCAATGGTGGCGGCCTTATCATTTATTGTCTTGAATGGAGAACACAACTTATCCAGGTGTGTTTATAAGTTGACAGGTCAACCTCTAGGGTCATAACTACAAGCATATACACTTGTCACAGATGTACAGTCTGTTCCACATCTCCAGAGATCACAAAAAATATTCTCATTAGCTTCAGAGGTTCTGAATTAATCACTTTTGAAGTTTCCTTTTCTGGTATACAAATGTATGGCAGTCAAATTTGTCATCTTTGCCAGTTGCTAACATGCCACTTCCTATTCCATAATTCAGTTGTCAAATACAAGCAGGAAAAGGAAGAACATAAGTATGTTCAATTACAGGATGGAATCTCAATGGTTTCCTTCTTGTTTCAGTGGTGTTTCCTTCTCGTTTCCTTCTGTTTTTGGAATTTTCAGAAAGTAAGACATATCATTTACCAATTAATAGCAGTGGGCAAATGCAAATGAAGTCAAACTTGCAACAAAGAAATAAAAATTACTTATAAAAAATCTAAGAATAAAACAGGAATGTAGTATAAGATTTAAAAATAGCAATCTTTTATTTTCAACTGGTAATTTTCTGCTCCAGCACTCTTCACATAATGGAAACTCATGAGGCACAGAGATAAATAACTCAATGAACATTATTTTTCAGATCTGAGCAGACAGATAAATGCCAAAGCATATAGATATGTACACAACTGTAGATATATAACCTGTAGATATATAACTTTCAGGCTCCACAGAGCTGCCAGCAAGGTCAAGTATTATAGTCTATCTTTCCCAGATTCTGTTGAAAAAAAATATAGTGTCACTTTTTGTGCCTCATTCTGCTTCACCACTATCAGAATCAGGATGCATGCACACAATACTTGTTTGGCACATTTTGTCAATTGGCCTGTGTGTTTCAGCACAAGCTGGATTGTAATCATATACTACTATACTTAATTAATATTTGTAGGTCACCACTTTAAGTTTATTGTAGTTTTCAAGTGGGCCTTAAGTGAGAATCGTGTACTGAATTTTTGAAAATGGAATTATTGAAATAATCAGCCATCATGTTCTATAAATATGGCTATAATCTAATTCTGATCTTCCATATATTATGTGAATAGTTGTTCTTATGACCCGCATCAGACTTAAGCCATCAATAAATAATTAAGAAATGAATTTCTAAATTGAAGTGTAAAGTTAGTATGGAAACTAATATCACAAAAAATTAAAATTTGTTCCATTACAGATTTATTATAGTTCATTACTCAGTTAGCCAGATGTGTAGACTGGATTTGGCATTTTTGTTCATCTATCAAATTCTTCCCAAGGACCTGGGATAGGCAGATGTTGTTCAATGACGTTAAAGGTATCATTGTAGCATATAAGCTATTCCAAGTAAAGCTGCCAATTGCAATAGACTGATGGCAATTTTGTCAATTGTTGTCAGAAGTTTTGGGGCACCTAAGTATTATTGTACTTTCTTTTCCCATAATTGTTCTATTTGCAGAAGGTTCTTTCCAGTTCTTCTCTTCTATTCTGTTGTATCCAGGTACTGCCATGTCTATTATTTATTAACATATTAATAATTATAAATATTCTGTATGGACAAAGATAATCTGAAATAGAATTACTGCTCAACACTGTATGTGCAGTCAAGACATTGCAATCGAGTTTGGACTAGACAAAGCCACCCTCACCATCAAAAGGGGGAAAATGGTAAAAACTAAAGGAATCCAGATGCCCTATGGAAATAACATCAAGAGTCTAGATGAAGACAATCACTACAAATACCTGGGCATCCTTCAAACTGGCAACCTCAAGCACACTGAAGAAGGTCAGAAGACACACATCACAAGAGTGAAGAAGATCTTAAAGTCCAAACTCAGTGGAGAAAATGCTATCAAGGCAATTAACATCTGGGCAATTCCAGTCATTAGATACACTGCTGGAATAGTGGACTGGAGTCAAGCAGAACTAAAAGCCCTGAAAAGGAAGACCAGAAAAATAATTACAATGAATTATGCCCTTCATCCACGTGGTGATGTTGACAGACTCTACTTACCAAGGAAAATAGGTGTGGTATTTTGCAAGCACACCAGACAGTTGGAGCAGAAAAAAAGGCATTGGAACAATACCTGAAGAACAGTGAAGAAGATGTATTGAAAGTACTATAGCAGAAATGCTTACTGAGTACTGGAAAGATGAAACTGGCATAAAAGAAACACCAAATGAAGAATAAAAAATAGACATGGCAAGGCAAAGCATATTAAAAAAACAGAAAGTACATTAAAAAACAGAATAATAATAACAAGACCTGGCAATGGCTAAGAGCAGGAAACTGAAGAAAGAGACAGAAGGGCTATTTCTAGCTGCAAAAGACCAAACATTAAGAACAAATGCTTACAAAGATAGAACTGAGAAAACAACAACAGACAGCAAATACTGCCTCTGCAAAGAAAACAAAAAAATACTGGATCACCTAGTTAACTGCTGTGGTGGTGTAGCAGATTAGTGCTGCCAGTTATGTCAACCAAAAAAAATGGCTGACACTCTGGCAGGTTCGATTCACAAGCTCCGCATGACAGACTGAGCTCCTGTCAGTTTGCCTCCAGCTTCTGCCCACCCAGCAGTTCGAAAACATGTGAAAATGCAAGTAGATTAATGGGGACCTCCTTGAGAGGGAAAATTGCTGGCCGGCAAATCGACAGAGCAGCAACAGAACAGCGAGTGGGTGCCCGTCCTGGGGCAGGAAAATACTTTATCTATGAATCATCTTCAGCATGGCTTGATGGTGGATAATCAGTGAATGAAAAATACACATCCAAATGTAATACTTACGAGAATTATGGTTTAGGACAGTGTTTCATTACTGGCTGGAGAATTCTGAGAACTGAAGTCACACATCTTCAAACAGAGAAATATGATGTAAGTGATATAATACAGAATGAAAAATCTATTGTATTTTAAGGCTAAGCGCAAAACAGTGATAAGTGTGGAAAAGGGAATGCTTAGCTACCATAACAGTACATTCCTTGTGAAGTCAACAGCCCTCTCTCTCTTTTACTCTTTTTAACAGAACACAACAGAAAACTATTTAATATAATACATTGTTTGGTTGTAATTAATCTTTATAATTTACCCAGTGTTACAAAACTGATTTCCCACTGCTTATAGAAATAAATTACAAAGAGATAACTGGAATTTTGCAGATTACATTTAAAAATGAACACAGTCCCAAGTGGGCTCTGGAGCTGTTCAAAATTGCTTATTAACATGGAAATCATTATGTTCTCTTAGGGATTTATTTTAAAATGCAGTGTAAAAAAATATAGAAAGAAAATGCAATTATGATCAGTCTGTTTGTCCATTCAGCCATTTATCAAATGCTAAAAGTAAAAGATGGACATTGATCAAAGAATGAATATGATTTATAAAAACATAAAGTTTGTCATTTTGGAAGTTGCGATTTCTTAATAAAATTATGACAATTAGGAAGATGATTGTCAATTTCAAGAAAAGTCACATCAAATTAACTTGAACAAAATAGATATTATTTCATGACACTGAGCCAGTGGAATGTTGTGATGTGTTTTTGTCAATGCAACTCGGGAAGGCAAAAAAAAAAAGCTTCAAGATACATCAGGATAGATATGCTTACAGATCCAATGAGCAGATCTGGGCACTATTTGGGTTCAAGCATTCTTTGGAGACTTAAATGTACATCCTGTAGGCTGACAGAATGTAACCTTATTCTTTCCAATTTAAAATGTATGTTGACATTTTTTTTAAAAAAACTAGAACTAAAATAAAAAGTTTAATTTAAAAAATATAATTTTTTTATATTAAACATATTTATTTTTAAAGGTTTCATTTTTTCTACTTTTGTCATAATTGACTATGAGTCTTCTATAGTCAGTGATATCAACATTTACTTATAGGTAAAAAAAATAGCCTTTTCTTTATTTATTTTGCATAATACAATTTCCAACAAAAATTACTTCCAAGGTTTACAACATAAAAATATTTCAAAAAGAAAACAAAGTAAAAACCATTAAAAATAAGCATAAACAATAAAGTATGGATACAAATAAGTAAATAATAAACAACTTAAAGTGATAAGAATATTCATAACATTCATTTCTAAAATTCCCTCCAGAATAATACTTTTAATACTTTTCAGAAGAGAAACAAGTAATTTGCCAATACACTCTTGAGGGAGAATATGTTCTGTAACTTCAGGCTGCTACAGAGAAACATTGCTTGTGAGCCAGTCTCCTTCATCTCTCCTAAACTCCCTTTCTGGAATATTGGACTATTAATGTCTCTGTGTTAGGTTGTGCAATGAGGACAAACTAAAGATCCTGTTTGTGTACCAGCCACCCAGCTGCCCATCAGGATCCCTTTCTGACCTTATCTATCATTTCTGGTGATAAATTTGGAAGGGATGAAACTTCCTTTAAAACAGCAGGTCCATGACTTGAGGATTTTTCTAGATTCATTGCAACTTTTTGATAGGCAAATGGAATCTGTAGTTGAGGTGGTGATGGCTGGTGCACTAATTGAGGGAGAACCTGGAGTGGGAGGTTCTTATAGTAACTCAAGGTTTTATTACCATCCATTTAGATCCTTCAAAATTCTCTACATGGAGTTGCCTTGGATGTATACTTTTATATTAGTAAAGATAATAAAGATGAAATCTAAACTAGGTTGTATTTTCAACCTATAGTTGAAACCATAACATGTTTTCAAGAGGGTTGGGAAAATATTAAACTGCTTCATAATGATATATATTATTAGGAAACTAAGAAAATGAAGTAAAAAATAAGAAACCTCTAATAGCTTGCTAGGATCATTCAAGACATAGTTACAGCAAAACCTAGAACTTGTTAGACTTTTTTTTTCATGCTTAGAAACCCATTTTTATTTTAGGGCCTGCCTATTTCTTGTTGAGGCTGTATATTGTCACCTTGCTATTTAACTTATATGCAAAGTACATCATGCAAAATGCCAGGCTGGATGAATCACAAGCCAGAATTAAGATTGTCAGAAGAAATATCAAGAACTTCAGATATGCAGACAATACCACTCTAATGGCAGAAAGTGAAGAGGAGCTAAAGAGCCTCTTGATGAGGGTGAAAGAG
>JANHZU010003849.1:23024-39649 GCA_032468055.1 Acrochordus granulatus
AACCTCTGGCATAGCTCTCATCTTCTTCAGAGCACACAAGCCCCCCAACCACAGCAAGGTGGTGCCTCACTGGGGGGTTGTTGCTTCTAGAATTAGTCTATTAACAATATTTTAAAGTTATCAACGTACAATGATTCCTGCTTATGTTTAGATTAACATTACTCCTTTATAAAGTATTACAAGTAAAATTAATTAGGATATGTTAAATATGAATAGAATTTTCAGACAGAAACTATTGCAATCTCTTATCTTGGCTTATAATTTACATTTGATTGGCTATTGTCACTTTTTAACATTAGTTAAACATTTTATTTAAATTGTAATTTAAAGTTTTAAATTGCTATTCATACTGATAAGTAGAATTCAATCATTGTTATTTATGTTTTAATCTAATTTCCCAGTGTTTGTAAATCTTCATGTACTTTTTTGCTTTTCTCTCTCTTACCCCTCTTCCTCTCACTTTTTTTTCTTGATTGTTATGATGATAAAATACGTTTAGGTCAATAAGTTATTATGACAAATAGCATTCAGCAGATCAAGTAGCTACTGTGCGTTATGATCAAAAGTATTTTCTGTGGTCTTCACTGAATAGGACGTTAAAAGTTTAAGAGGAAATTTGGTATTTTACTGGTTAACCTACATTGCTGTTGTAAATAATAAATGAACAAAAAGTGATAAGCAAGTGGAAACAGTATATAGTCACACAAACAGGCAAAAAAGATAATGTGACCCAATCATAAGAAAAGTGGGATCTGCAAAAGATGCTAAGAAGGCTGAGGCTTCAGTCCTGGGCTCCAGGTTGCCATATTGACTTTTCTGACCAAACCCCATAGAAATAAAAATGTTGGATTTTTTAAAAAGAAGAACAGAATTCACAGCATTGTTAATCTATTATTCAATAGATTATTCAAATTATCTTACTAAAAAACGAGTAATTAGGATTGCAGTCCAAATGTACTTATTTATTTCATTAATTTATCCGATTTAGATGCCAAAGGGGTGTTTTATATATTAAAAGTCATGAACCACAAAAATGAAAAAAAAAGATCATGAACATCTGGAATAACAGCACAAAGTCTCCCCCCACAAACAAAGCAATAGAATATCCCTACATACAACAAAAAAACAGACTTACAAATACTATAATTCCACAAATACAAATAATTCCAAAAAAAATAACATATTTTAAGAATGGCTGCTATATATTTGTTTACACTCCGGTCTCATAGATATAGTTCTACAAAATGTCAATATTGTATTTGGAGTGAGAGGGGAAGATGTTACCCCTCAGTCAGGCACATCCAAGGGGGTGGTGTCAAAATTCTCCAACTCCCTGTCTTCTCTAACACCTGTTTTTGAGGATTTTTGCTCCTAAAAGGGCTGCAGCTTGATCCATAGCACGTTTCCATCCTTGTACTTTGACCACACTACAAGCATTTGCTGGCAACATCTTGATTCTACTGTGTCTCACAAGTTGTCATCATCATGCCACATTTGCTCAGTTCAAATTACCTCCCAGGTGGTGCTTGTGGGGAAAAAAATGGAAGAGAAGGCTCTATGTATGATGGTTTGGTCTGCTATATGAAAAACCTTGTAAGTACCTGGTCCTTAACTCACCATTGGAAATGAAAGGAAGGAGCTACTGGGGCTTTACAAGACTTGACTCTAAGACAAATGGTTGTGACAGGATGTCTTCTATGAATCAAGTATCATTGCCAAGCAACCAGCAGATGAGAGCCATTACGTAACCATGGATTATGTACAGAGTTCAGGGATGTCTGCTAAATATATCTTTGCAATATCCTTCTTTAATGTGCAAACTGGCTCCTGCAGGATGCAAATTATCCATAAAAGCATTTGGATAAGAACAAATCAAATAAAGATCAGTCAGTTGGATTATATTGGATGGCTTTGATTGTCAAGTCACAAAGTTTTCCAAGTCCTTCTTTCACACTGTGTAAAGAACAAGAATAACAGAAGGCCCCTGGCCACATATTGCAATATATGGAAATCGGAGGGAAATGTTTCTTTCTACTGAGTGGCCATCCGGGAGTGTTGGTTAGTCATTCAGCCCTTTAACATTCCAGTTAACAGGACCACGAGAGGGGCAGAAGAAAATACTGTCCCAGGACAGCTTCAAAGTATTGAGAGGTCTCATCTTGGATTGGTGAGAGTATTCTAATATTTAGAGCATGATGGCCTACAGACCTCATGGAAGGACAAATTCACTGTCCAGAATGAGCAGGTGTTTCTCCTTCCACATGTCTTGAAGTTGCGGAGGTTGAGGAACACTGCTCCAAAGCATCGTTTTCTTTCAAGGCAAAAAGGAAACTGTTTTACAATCTGGTCTGCATGGCTTGCAGATAGTCCTCAACTCTCAACCCAGTTGGGACTAGAATTTTCATTGTTAAGGAATGCAGTTATTAAATGAGTGGCATCTGATTTTTTGACCTTTTTTGCAATGGTCCTTAAGTGAACAACTTAAGTTCTTAAGTGAATAATACGGCCTTTAAGCAAATCTGGTTACCCCCATTGACTTTGCTTGTAGAAGTCAACTGGGGAGGTTGCAAATGGCAATTAGATGACCCTAGAAAGCTGCAACCATTGTACTACATGCTGGTTGCCAAGCGCCTGCATTTTGATGCACGTGACCATGGAGATACTACAACAGTTATAAGTGCAAAGGCCGATTGTAAATCACTTTTTTCAGTGGTGTTTTAACTGTTGAATGGTCGTTAAACAAATGGTTGTAAATTGAGGACCATCTGTATTTTCTTTTCATAAATGACCACTTCACACTCTTAATACGTAATCCTTTTGGCATCTCTCCCAACTCTGCTCCTTCTGCCTCCACCGTTCTCAAAGAATTTCTTTATATTTTAAATCTCCCCAGCAGCTCTTCCCCTCTCTCTGTTTTGCAGATGACTCAGAAGAACTTCCCTGCTTTCTCCTCAAAAATTGTGGGATTTTCCCAACCTCAGATGTATCTGCTTAGACATTCCAGGGTCAGTTACAGACTGATCAATCATCACTGACTGGCATTCTGGAGCATCTATCACAGCAAGCATCCCACCCAAGAAATGAAAGTTCACAGAAATAAAATTAGCCAGTTTGCTTTCCTTGTGTGAAAGACCAAAACACTGATAAACTTTAGTTTGACAGACATTCCTACTGGGTAAAACAACTTCAGTTTAGACCTAGTGATTTATCCCAATTCTGAACAATGGCTGAACTTGTTACTCAATGTGGAAGATTTAACCTAAAATATTCACTATTATTTGTAGTTGTAAGAGAAAACATTTTGACTCAGCAACGAGAACAGCGTGCTTGAGATTAAATGGAATAGTATGTCTTGGATGTGTTTGTGAGGGAAGGCACAATGATGAGTGAGAGATGAGTGAGACATAGGATATGTTCTCTTCTGCAATCAATGCCACTGCAAAGAACAGGAATAAAGCACCTAAAAAATGTTCTACTTTAAACAAAGATGTGTCTTAGTTTATTTGCTGTACAGATCTTTCCTGGCTGTGAATACAAACTAGCACATCCCGGAAGAGGATATATTGAATGTGACCTTTCAAGTGTCAATGAAATATCTTGAACAAATAAAATAAGTCCTCACATTGTTTCATCTTCTGGCCTGAAGTGCTCAGCTGGCAGGATCATTCTTTTATTTATTCTGCCAAAAGGAAGGAGAGATGTACTGGAATTCCCAGAGGTAAAGTTTGCTGTTTACCAGTTATAATTTACAATATTCAGAATATTTTCCACTAAGTTGGCGTAATCACTTCAGATGTCTAAACTTGGATATCTACTGGACCATGCAAAGAAGCTGGATCTGGGAAAGTGGGTGCCATTTTAATTTTCTAGAATAATCTTTGTTGTGGTTTTGTTCTGAAAAACATTTGGAAATATGTGCTGTGTAGGTTATTTAGACATGTTGTACATCCTACTTTTTTAGCAGGAGGTTCCTCAGGTGACTTTGCTGAGAGTTCTTCAAACATAGCTGTGACTATGAATAAGTCACAATAATGTCCCTTGGGGTCCAAAAAAAATGCTAGAGTGGGGTAGCATTAAATCTAAGAGTGGAAAGAAGTAAGGCCAACCAAGTACCAAGAGTTGCTAAAGATAATTTTACCAACCCTTATTTGTGAAGTAAGCTTGCAGTTTATCTTAGTGAGGCATTCTGTATTGCTTTATGAGCTGCCTAAACCACATCCATAAACAAAAAGAGCTTTTGGACATTATTATAATTATTACATACACCAAAGGTACTTTTGGCTTCTGCACATGCTGGAAGAGGCTCTTTGAATAATGCAAAGTGCCCTAATGAAGCAAATTGCAACTGATTCAAGAAGGAGGTGGTTGAGATCAGGCAAAGTGAAGCCATGGAGGAGTTTTGCTGCAGGTTTCAGAGAAGTGGAGATGCTGTTTCCAAAGTAGCTTCAGAGAAATGATTTACTGATAGCATGACCAAAATAAAACATGCTTTGAAGCATTGCACAGTGCTCACCGCTTTTCTGAGCAGTTTCTTTCAGCCTCAAGCTTTACCTTTCCTGTATTCAATGCAAGAGTGGTTATCTCAGCTTGCTAAATTGTAATTCATCCTCTATACACCCAATCTTTAGTTTATTTATTTTTATTTATTGATTTCCCACCTTTATTATTTTTTTATAAACACAAAAATAATCAAGCTGGTGAACACATCTAATATTCCTTCCTCCTCCTATTTTCCCCACAACAATAGCCCTGTGAGGGGAGTTGGGCTGAGAGGGAGAGTGGCCCAAAGTCACCCAGCTGGCTTTCATGGCTAAGGGGGGACTAGAACTCACAATCTCCTGGTTTCTAGCTGGGTGCCTTAAGCACAAGACCAACTAGCTCTTCTTGCCAGGGATCCCAAAGGTAACTCTAACTCCTCTATGGCATACTTAATCAATTTTGAAGTATCTGACCATTGGACAGTGTTTATTCTGGCATGATGTCACACCCTCCCCTCAGCTGTCCTTAAAGGCTGATTCAAGAAGATCCCCTACCTAGAGAGACAATGTGACTTTAGACACATGGAAACTACAGAATATGTGCTTCTCCAATGCCAGTACTATAGACATTTGTAGTAGCCTCATCTTGCCACTACTGCATAAATACCGAGGATGCACAGGCCAATTCTACACCTCTCTACTTTTTTCAGATGCAACCATGCCACAACATACAGTGTTGCCAGGTTCTATAGAGCTCCACTTAAAATTAATCAGAAAATGACCTGTGCCACAAACCAGTTTTAATGAGCACTTAGTTTGTCAGTACCAGGTGTTTGGTATTATGATAGATTTAGGTAAAAATAAAGATTTGTGGCTGACTAGGAGGTGGTACTCATTTCCGATTCACAGCCAAGGGAGCCAGTGTTTGTCTGAAGATGCTTCTGTGGACATGTGGCTGGCATGACTACATGCCAAGGCACACGGAATGTTACTTTTCCCTCCTAAATTGGGTGATACCTATTTATCTACTTGCATTTTTACATGCTTTCCACCTGCTAGGTTGGCAGGAGCTGGAGTAAATAATGGGAGCCAACCCCATGACACAGTGGCACTTGAGCCTTGAACTGCTGAGCTGCCAACCTTTTGGCAACAAGCCCAGCATCTTAACTGCTCAGTCACTGCACCACTTATATAAGATCTATAAAACTATATATGATAGGTTTAGTTTGCATTAATTGTGTTATCTGTATGTAATATATAATTATATATATAATGTGTGTGTATGTATATGTATACGGCTGTGTATGTGTGCGTATAGATGTTATTTAAAATGCCAGGATCAAGCTGTTTTGTCATTAACTCAAAATATTATGTAGCTGCCCGTTGAAAAAAGATTGCAGAAACTCCTAATGTATATAATTGTGCAAAGAGAAAGAAAAAAAAATGAGACCAGTGTTGAGAAAGGCTGTAAATGCAATACAGCAATGGAAAAAACAGCATTAATGTGTAAAGGTTACGGAGAAGAAATCAGACAAAGGAAGGAAAGCTAAGTATTAGGGTTATTAGAAATAGAATATATTTGTGAAAAGTTGCATGCTTGTTCTGATGTTCTGGGGTTATTTTTGGCAACTCATAGGAAAAATTCAGGGCAGAAAACTAAAAATTGTCTTGTGTAGGAACCCATGTAGGCTCACAATTACACTGATCTACCTTGAAATTTCTCTGAAGTTTTCTCTTATAAAACAGATTTCCATTTTTCTAGCTGTTCTCAGAGTTTGCTTGAACAGTTATTTGGAATCTCCCTTGATAAAATCCTTGGTGATATTTTGATTACTGAAAAGTACACTTGTTCATAATGTAAGATCAATTTCTGTGTTACTCTGAGGCCCCTGTGTCTGCCTGTTGTCTGAAAAAGGCTCTCGGAAGGAATTTCCTCATATTTTCCCTTGGCATTAGTTGGAATGCACGGAACTTGGGAGGGTGCCAATGGTTGTTCAGTGAAAAGCAGGACATTCAGTCCAATTTCATAAATAAATAGCTGCAAAAATTCCACCTGTTAAAATGCTACCAAATTCCTCCTTTCCTTTAAAATAAACATCAAAACAAATTCACTTTCATGAAATTGGGTAAAAACCAGTAGGGACCAAAGGAATTGTCTTGCATGGCAATAAGTGATTGCCAGTTGTCTTATATCGCCTGCTTTTCAAGGGAATTTGACATAAATAATAATAATAATAAATCAGTCAAGTAATGATGGAGTTTAAAAAATTTAAAAATGTAAATGAATATCAGAGAAAAAGCTAGGTGCTTTGTAGGAAATGTCTGTGACTAGGTCAGAGATATTTCACTGGTTCAAGGACCAACACAGCCATGTTGCAAAAAATAGGAATGCTCAGGACTCAAAGGGCTTCAAGCTCCTATTTTAGTTTTAAATCCCCCAACATGCCAAATTGTTGAGTCCCATCCATTCTAGGGCCATGGAAGATGAGTTGGTAGGCTTCGTGTGGCCACCAAACTCAATTTTTACTCCCTATCCATCTCACTAAGGTATTTCATTTCTCATATTTAAATGTGTAGCTTTTGTTAAGTTGTATATATCAAAATTGGTAAAGTCCTTATTCTGGCTTCTGATGCTAGCAGTAGATTGCTACTGCTCTTGTAGGTAATGCAGCTTTCTGTACAAACAAGCATTCAGAGCAGTTAGAACATTTCGTAAACAAAGCAAAAAAAATCTAAGGAATTCATTCCATATATTAAATGAATAGTTAATTGGGGGCTTTAATTTTGATTTATCCAGTCACTGGGGCTTACAAACCACAGTTTATAGCTCATTATGTTGCAAACTCTTGCCTAATTTAGCAAGCTAAATATTAACACAAGATGTAGCACACCTTCTGTACATAATAAGGGGTGGGTAGATCAACCCCAATGCAATCCAAAGTACTGATTAAGTTAAAATTGTCAAATTTGATCTGTATTGCTTTTAAAAAGGGAAATCTTTTGCATGCTTTTTAAAAAGGGAAGAATCTTGCAGATTATTCAGCCTGAACTGCAGTCTTTTTTTCAATTGATATAAGTGTTTCTGATTTGATTATTCAGTCTGAACTCCTATTCAGAAAATTAGTTCCCTTCAGAAATTTAACCAAATTGTTTTTGAACTGAATGTCTGAATTGAGTTTTTTTGACAATCCTATATATAATTAGCAGGAGTCCTAAACTGGGTACATTTTTCCATGCTGCACTTCCTATTAAAATAGGAAACTGAGTAAAACTGAGTAATTTTCCTTAAAAAAAAATAAAAACAAATTTCTGGTAAAAAAAGTATTGATACAGAAATAGATTTCAGGATGTAAATGGTACATTCTGAGTAAATATTTAGACATTAAGTTTGGGTTATTAGGGACAGGAAGTTTGCTGGAGACAGGCACTAGCTTTTAAACCGATAGTGTATATTGAAAGGGGTGTGGTGGCCTAGCGGTTAAAACACTGGGCTTGTTGGCCAGAAGATCAATAGCTCCGCAGTTTGAGATTCAAGCGCTGCCACGTAATGGGATGATCCCCTGTTACTTGCCCCAGCTCCGGCCATGCTAGCAGTTCGAAAGCATATAAAAATGCAAATAGATAAATAGGTACCACTTTTGACAGGAAAGGTAACAGCACTCCGTGCACCTCAGCATATAGTCACGCCGGCCACATGACCACAGAAGCATGGCTCTTCTGTGAAGCTGTGAAACAGAAACGAGCATCGTCCCCTAAAGTTGGACACAAGTGAAAAGGGAAAGTTTTACCGTACCTTTTTATTCTTCTTGAACGTTGAAATATTCTCAGAGAAGTGACTTGAGATTTTCCATTGCCCAAGAAAACAGTTATCCAATAAATAGAAAAAAATAAATTCTAAGTTTCCTCTGTCTTATGAAAAATATGCGTCCTCCATTCAGGTAAGATCACTGAGCTATCAACATCGTCCGCACAGGAAGAGGAAAACTTTGCTAGGATGGGGATGGCGGCGAAGGGTGTTCTGACACTTTTGCAACCATATCACAGAAACTCTCCGAACACAGCTGTTTGGGAGGGCTGGCCCATTGACAAAATGGCTGCCCTGATGGAGATCCCAAAATGATACTTTTCCAAATGGTAAGCTACTGAGTTTTGTCCCCAACCTCTGATACAGATGCAGATGCAGATAGAGATATTTTTATCGGCCGAGTATGGTTAGACTTACAAGGAATGGTTCCCTGCTCAGCATGTTGTCACCATATCTTAACTTTTCTGGGTTCCTAGGCACTGGACACAATTCCAGGGAAAGCACAGGGCTGTAGCCACCCCACTATCTTCAATTTTTAAGACTTGCATAAGGATTGGAGCGTTATTGTAAATAAAACTATTGCTAGAGAGTGTTGTATTGTTTTGATAGCCTTCTATACAAAAATATTATAGGAGTCTTTAAAAAGTACAATGAGGATAGAGAAATGAACTGCAAAAGAAAGACATTCATGGGCACCCCGCTGTGGTGTTATCTGGAAGAGGCTCTCAAGGGTTAGAATAGTGTTTTCAAGACATGTATGGAAACTTTTCCATGAATGCCCCCTAGCATCTTTTAATGTATTGATTATGTGCACATAATTAGGTGCATCAAGTCAGTGTTGATTCTTAGCAACCATATAAATATATCTCCTCCAGGATGGTCTGTCCCTAATCTGACCCTTTAGGTCTCCTAACATAAGTATTACTGCTACAATTATGTCCCTCCATCCTGTTGTTGGTTATCCTCTTCTTGTTCTTTCTATCTTTCCTCACATTATGAATTTCTCAAAGGATCTGGATCTTCACATAACAGACTCAATATATCATATTCTGAGCCAGATTATGCATGCCTCTGTATGGTTTCTTTGGGATCCATTTGTTTGTCAAGAAGACTATGGTGATATTCACAAACACCAAAATTCCCAAGTGTCAATACTTTTTCTCTCCTGGATTTCAATCAAAATCCGACGTTCACTTCCATACAGTATCACAGGGTAAACCATTGCCTTCAGTATTCTGATCTTTGTAGACATATCACAATATGTGAATGTCATTTCCGAAGTTTTCACTGCTACACTACTAAGATCTTACAGTGAATTTCTTGACTCCTAGTCCTTTTACTGTTAATAATTAATCCTGTTAGAAGCTATTTATTGCTTCAATGCCTTCATTGTCAGTTCTGGTTGCTGTAGCTGTTATCCTATTTCTATTTTATCATGATTGATTATGTGTCTATCACCCTCAGCCAAAAAGAACGTTGATAAAAACTGATGTAAGGAAATGTTGCAAAAATTTCCTACAATTCTCTGCATTACAGGAAGTTGCTATAAATGCACTGAAAACAACATCATGGAGCTGTATTACCAACTTCTTTGATTTTTCTTCAGATCAAAAGCTATTAATTTGCATCCTTAGTAAATATGTTTCAAAGGTGGATAGAGAAACCAAATCCTTCTTTGTTCCTTTCCTTAATCCAAAACATAGTCCAAATGACGATGAAAAGCAGGGCCACAGATTACTGCCTATTTGGTTACATGACTTGCCTTGCAGGAGGAGTGACTGGCAAGCTGGAGGTCCTGTTTTCTTCTTTGTGCTTTATCTTTCACAAATAACAATGGACAAAAACAGGGAAATCAACTGAATTCCTTCATGGATTAAAAGAACACTTGAGAAAGAAAGCAGGGTCACATCAGATAACAATGAAGACAACACTGATGCTCCCTTCTGGCTGAGCATTCAACAGTAGAAGTGGATGCAGAATTATGTACCCAATTCAAACAATGCCGGAGACATTGGCTAAATAATTGCTTCACACTTCTTCAAGGAAAAGTAGAAATTCTTCAACAATTACTTAAGGTGGGGACATCCCTTTGTTGGTGAAGGTAGAACTCTTGGTGGTTGCGGGGGGGGGGGTAACCTTTAAGGGACAAATTCCTTCATAAATTCTCCTCTTAGGATTAATGGAATTTTGGAAAGCCAGCAAATTACAGAAATTGGAAAGGAGATTGTACAGTTGTATTCCAGATATCCTATGTCACCTCATAATAAATACAAGAGCATCAAGTTTCAGCAGGATTCTCCTCTTCTTTGTTGGTATTTCTAAAGGAAATTCTTTACAATCAATTGAATGAGAATTGTTAAATTAAAAATATGCAGGATTCATTTCTCTCCTAATACTAATACCATCCGATCTTATGCACTTAGGCTTTATTTAATATTGTTACGCTAGATCAGAATTTATCTTTTTTTCTTTGAATTGGTTAATAATATTTGCACACAGTCTTCAGCTACAAGAAGAGAACTCACCAGACATGGGACCACTTCATATGGCCACCAAATGTACAGTTGCTAAGGGCTTAGCCAGCAGGCAGCAGTAAGGCTATGTAGGATAACTCATCCTGAACTCTTTGTGTAATGAACTTCCTAATGCTGCCTTTCTAAACCAGGTGCCTTTTCAGTGTGCTGAGATTACAGTTACTAGAATCCGTCCAACTAGGGATTTTGAGGACTGCCATTTCAGCTCATATGAAAAGCAGATTCAGATACTTTATTCGCCAAGCATGATTAGACTCCGGTACAGCAGTTCTCAGTATACTTGCAAGACAGCAGTAAATAACATAAACAAATAAACAAAATTATGTATTCAACAGTAAGGTGTGCATCCAAAGTATGCAGCCAGTAGAAAAGGAATACAGTAAAATGTAGAATTAGAACCACGATCTATTGATACACACATTAAACAGTATTTCTAAGTTAATTTAGAATTCTTTGCACTTTGTGTCCTGTCATACAGCATGAGTCAAGTATTCAGCTGGAGGAAAAACTGTCCCAGCATTTCCTATTTGTAAGAAGAAAATAATCAGAATCTCTAATTATATAGCTAAGTGAGCTCCTCTCTAATAATATTAGATAATGGTATTATTCTAGGAATATTAATAATGGTATTTGGCAACACTTATTTAGATATAGATAGGAGACTTCAAGAGATATCAAGTTATGGAATCCCAAAAGTCATAAAACACCCTGCAAGAAAGCAATGGCAAATCTTTTCTATAGTATTGTCAAAATAACTCCTGTTAAATAGATTGTTGTTACAAAAATGGCTGTATATATAATTATGTGAATCAAAATGTCGAGGCGATAATGTTATTATCTCATTCTACTGTGCTGAAAAGATTCAGTGCTTTTTTCTCTTTACCCCACACTTTTCTCTTTTCCCCATTTTCCCACTTTTTTCTTTTTTCCCTTTACCCCACACTTTTCTCTTTTCCCATTTTCCCACTATTTTCTTTTTTCCCTTTACCCCACACTTTTCTCTTTTCCCATTTTCCCACTATTTTCATTTATATTTTATAAGCTTAATAAAAAACCCAAATCCTATATATTTTGTACACACGTCATCAGACTTGAGCTCATTTCAATATTTTTCTTTATTGAGGAAAAAAAATCTCAACCTGGTGAAGATTTTTGTTTCATGTTTGATTATGTGCAATGAACACTTTTTATGAAGAGGACCGTGACTGAGCCAGAGCCAATTAAGACCAATATGAAAAAAAGTTCATGAGAATATAGAATATAAATTGAAGCTCAGGAGCACAACAAATTCAGAAATAAGGAAGACAGGTTTATCTAAGCCCCATTTGGGCATTAAAAATGGAGGTGCTCATACTCCAGGGAGGTTGTACACTCCCTGAAGTCACTCAGATGACATGGACTTTCCTGCAGGCAGGTTTGTGTTTGATGAGAAAGCCTATGTGTGTCCCATAAAATGTATATAGGTTCCAATGTACGTGCACACAAAAACTTGCTTTTCAATGTATGTGCACACAAAAACTTGCCTTCTATATATGACACAGAAGCAACATTAGAGGTGGCAAATGGATCTTCCATAATGCTCAGCAAAAAGAAAGTAGGTGGTAATGGAAAGCCAATCCCTTGCTTTTAGTGTGCTATGATGCTTACTCAAACATTGGAAAGGCAAGTTTTAAACATTTAAAAAGGAGTCTAGACACACTTGCAGTTGCACCCTGCTTCAGGGATAGTTATATAAGTAAAGTGGGTATGTTATATGGAAAAGAAAGTTACATGATAGTCATATTCAAAAGTTTGGAAAGCCAGCATTTAGAGAGCCATTCTTTACTGCTTTGTAGGGCAAGACTACAACTTAAACATGACAACTGATGGAAAGCAGATATAAGAACTATTAGAAGTCAAGATAATACCATGTGCGTCAATATCACTGTGTGACATAAAGTATGTAATTTATATCAGACATGTTATAAAACAATCACTGCCATTTGTATAATCTGAATAACTTCCAGTAATGTCATTTGCCTCCTTCATTTCCTTCACGGGCTACGCATTAAAACAAACTTCCTATCAGTTGTAACTTTTCAACCCCGGCCAGAATTGATTGCCATGGGAGGTGATTAATTCTTATTCCTGAAGAATATAAATATAGACTTGATGCTTATCTGTCAAGTACACAATTTAGAATTATAAGTTCTTTGTTGGAAATAAGATTCTTCTATGAACAAAGGATTGCTTTCAATGCTACATACAAAATACATGGTTAACTCACTTTTTGGCAGCCTCTTAAAGAAAATTCAACTTTTATATAACTTTCATAAGTTAATATCCTTGTCATTCATTAGTTGCTTCACAAAGAAGAGGAAATGGAGAATGATTATCTTGAATAATAAATATCTAAATATATTATGGATGTATTCAGCTATTTTATTATTTAAGAAAATAATTCTGCATTTCACACTGAGAAAACATTGAATAGACTTTCTAGTGTACAGTATAAATATTCCCTTTTACATTTGCTTGAGGTCAACTGCCATATAATTTTAGAAGCATCAGAGTTTATATTTTATTGGTGACTCCTTAAAGCAGTCTTTCTCGACCTTGGCAATTTTGAGATACTGTGTATGGACTTCAAACTCCCAGAATTCCCCAGCCAACCTGCTGGCTAGGGAATTCTGGGAGTTGAAATCCATGCATCTTAAAGTTGCCAAGGTTGAGAAACACTGCTTTAAACAGTTTGCCACTGCTTTTTTTTTCATTTTCTCAAGCAGAAATGGAAATATTGTACAGCAAATATAATGAATTTGCTGGTATCGTGATTTTTGAGACACCATGCAGTTATGATCTCTTTTGCAAGAAATTTATTCTGCCAGCCAATAGCAACTATGCCCTAGTGTAAACATAAACTCACTTTGGTTTATTGAAATCAAATGATTAGTAATATTTAACTCTATACTCCACTGTAGGCAATATTTCGATGAGAAAAAGACCCTCGCTGGTTGTTTAAATTAATGAACAGCTCAGCACCATAGCTGCTTCAAAGTAAACACTAAAGTATAATAAGAATTCAGAGGGCAACAGAACAGGAAATAAAAATCAAGAAAACATTAAATACAGAATAAAGTAAATAATGAGGACAAAAGTGAAAGACAAGCTTTCAGACAAGTTTGAAAGCAAGCTCACTTTTTGGCGGGGTAAGGGGAGAAGAAGTTCTAGAATGCAGTTTCTGAATTACGGTGACATCATTTTGACTGCATTATTGTACAGATAATCCTTATTTATGACTGGTCACTTAGCAGCCAAACTAAGTTATGACATATCCCCCAAAAGGTACTTACAGTTCCAAGTTTCCGATGGCTGGGTTCCTCCCCCTGCTTTCAGAAGACCATATTTCAGGTGACGCTACAAGTTCAGTTGGAATGAAAAACACCATTACTGCTTCCAGTCCCTGACTGTCCTTCTGTTCCTCAAAAAAGGAAAGGCTAATCGGGAGGCCTCACACAAAAATGGAACCGCGAGAGGACAGACATCAAGAAGACTCGTCAAAAGTGCTTCTCCATTTGTTTGCTTTTGGAGCGATGAATCAGGGGCTTGAACACCTTGATGCCCAATGCTTACGGTACGGTCAAAGATTGTTGTGATTAGCAAATTGGCAAACTGGCTTTTTAAACAGGACAATTGCATGGCGTTGGTGATTTAGTGGCAACAGGGTTTTCCTATATTTATGTTCTGTTCAGTGCAATATATTTGATTTAGGATAAAATCAGCAAATAGTCTTGTGGTAGCTTAAGAGTGATTTACTGGAGCATAAGCAAGTCCTCCTCCATTTATGACCACAATTAGGACTGGAATTTTGGTCATAAGTCATTGCAATCATAAGTCAAGGCACCCTTGTGACCAGACCCGATTTTTCAACTTTTTTTACAGTGGTCATTAAGTAAATAATGTAATTCTTAAGCAAATCCACTATCCCAAATTAGCATTTTTATTGGAAACAGCAAAGACCACTGCAAATTGCAGTCATATGACTTCAGGATGATACAACTGGTTGTAAATGTGAGCCGGTTGCCAAGTGCCTGAAATGCGGCCATGTGACCGAGGGTGGTGATGGTTGGTAGTGTGACATTTTACGACTGCAGGAAATGTTAATAGGTCATTAAACAACCAGTCATAAGTCAAGAACTACCTGTATATCTGTGTGGTCAGTAAGAGTTGACAATGACTTGATGGCAAATAATCAATCAAAGAAAGCATTTGTGGATTTTTCCAATTAGATGTTTTCCAGATGTGCTTGGGATTCAGTGTCCAACATTTCTATCTGGTATAGTACTTGGCGTAGAATTACAGGGCTCAGACCTTACTGATTTAGGGGCATTTCCTTAAATCTAGAACCTTCCAGATAAACTTCGAAGTCCCCTCATCTTTAGCATATATGAAATTCATCAAGGTGAATATAGAACAGATTATCAATTTAATACACGCGCGCGCACTTTGACCTATAGTATATAAAGATTTCTGTGCATTGTATCATTCCTGTGTTTATCAATAGCCAGGATTTCTCGATAAAAATACCTAAATAGACTGATCATGTCTAGCCTTTGATTTCCAGAAAATGCAAGCCATGCCAAAGGGGAAGTGGTAGCAGGTCTCGGTAGAAAACAAAGCAGTAACAGAAAGGAGGATGTATTAAAATACACTGACTTTTAAGCCTTGCATTGATGGATTTTGCATAGTGGAAATCCTCTCGTTCTCTTCTGTCATTCAATTAATGAATAGCTTCCTTTTCCCTACACACAGAACAAGTACTAAAAGAATTATTATGGAGCGCATTAAAAGCAGGTCACCTTCCTGATGAACAGAGAGAAAGCAACACTGTCTGACAGCTGTAGCTTAAATAAAAATGATGAAATGCGGAGTCCAATATTTGGGGAGGGGGTTTGGAAATTTTTGAAATTTCAGAGAGCCTTCCCCTGGTTTAATGTCGCCATCATTTAAATAGGAAATATTTAGGAAAAAAATAAATAGGAGAAAATAAATAGGCAAATAGGAGGAGGAAGGCTGTGTTAAACATGTTCACCACCTTAAGTTGTTATAAAAATAATGAAGACAAATAAATAATTAATCTTTACCTTTCTGGGGTCCATGGTACTCTCTGAGTTTGGTTGTTCTCTTGCAGATGTTTCATTATGCAAGTTACTCAGTACTAGATAATATGATATAGCTGGGTGATGAAACATCTGCAAGAAAACAACCAAGCTCAGAGAGTACCAAGGACCCCTCGGTTCAAATCTGGGCTACAAATATTCTCTTTTATTGATAACTTTACCTTTATTTTTTTGTGATTGGTATTGTATTGTTGTGTTTCTATCTTTGTACCATGGATATTTTAAAGTGTTCTTTTCTACCACGGGTATTTTTCTTTGCAGCAGCACGGAATGTGTTTAGTAAGTCATTATTTGTGCCCAGAAACATCATCACCCAATGGGATTCTTCCTCTCCTTTCACCAACCCAACCATCATGACCATCCAGAAACACACCTGGTTCCAGTGATGGGATCACTTCCATCTGTAGGTGCTACAATTTGCAGTTTTTAGTGACCCAGGAATAAACTCACTCATCGGTTTCTGATTACGCACAGACAGCGTTCTGTGAAATATTATCAGCAAGATGCAGCAGGGTGAATTTGCAGAACATATTTTTGATTCGCTAGGTTTTAAAATAATAATTCCTCTTGGCTGAGGGTCCCTTGGACGGCAAGGAGATCAAACCAGTCAATCCTCCAGCAAATCAAACCTGATTGCTCTTTGGAGGGA
>JANHZU010003849.1:60444-71302 GCA_032468055.1 Acrochordus granulatus
TACAAGTTTCTCAGGAGACAGGTAAGGTGGTCTGGTACTCCCATCTCTTTTAGAATTTGCCACATTTGGTTGTGATCTACACAGTCAAAGGCTTTAGTGTAGTCAATGAAGCAGAAGTAGATGGTCCTAAATCTAAGATGATAAGAAAGATAGCATCTGATCAAAAACTATTAGTTCGGATCATAACCTATCTACCTTTCTGTTGCAAATACAGTGCCTATTTTGCAGCCCTTTACATGATCAGCCACTCTCCTTAATTAGATCTTTTTATTATTAATTAGATCTAAAATATTAGTGAAACTAAGAAAAAGTGATATCGTGTTTAAAACATCAGAATAACATTAGGATACTTAATCTTCAGATGGATATCTACAGAGATATCCAAATCCAACCTGAGATGATAATTTATTTTCCCAGCCTCCCATCTCCTCACCTTTTCTGTCATCATCTATACCGCTTGAATATAAAATCAAGATGGGAGACATTATTGTGCAATCAGAAATGTACCTCCTTTTTTACATATATTATATATGCAACACATATAAAAAGAGGTTTTTATTATACTCTCATATCCACCATTTTATCTTTTTGCATGCAGAAAATCCAGCCTGCAGTTTCAAATATTTCCTTAGTATAACATTCCCTGGATTATTCTGGTCCAGTTATCAGTGCTTCCAATCTCATCTTCTTGTTGAAAATTTATGCAAATTGAGAGGTAGATAACTATGGAGGCTACTTTCCCCTTCTTCAAGAAGAGTTGAAATAAATATATATGAATTAGCTGATTGCCATATCACTGGAAAGTGAGTACATTCCTGAAATCTTAGTTGGAATAATGGGCTATACTTTTGTGCAGGCTCCAGATCCTCCAGAAGTTGTGTGAGAGGGTCATCCTCTTGCATGGACTCTGGAGCCTCCAAAAATCATGCAAGAACAGGGCGTGCTTTTACATGGTTTTTAGAGACAGCAGAGATTATAGAATAGCATCCTCTGAAGCTGCTTCAAGAACAAAGGCCACAGTTCAGAATGGCCTTGATGAAGGGGAGGTAGAGAATTGTTTCTTCTTTGTTCTGTGTGTGTGTATGACATGCCAACAAAATCAAGTTGGGCATTTTCCAATTTTTGATACGCCAAGCCAAAGGTTGCATTTGCCAGGTACGGTCTTTACAACTCTCCTTAGCTATCATTGCCTTATGCTATTGGAAGCCATAGAGGCTCTACCTGGCAAGTGCAATCAGAGAATAAGGCTAAACCCACCAAGATGCAAAATGAGCCCATAATGGATGAAAGAAAGATCCTCTTTGAATAGAAGGTGTGAATGCATGCAGATGCAAAGCATATATTTGTCAATTAATGAAGATCACATGAGCTATATGTGGTGCCTTAATTTATTCATGAAATCATAATAGAACTATACTGTTCTATTATGATTTTTTAAAAAGAAATTTTAAAAAATCTGAGATTTTAGAGGCTCCTTCAACCTATACTATGGGTTTATTAAACTGCCTTAATCCAGCTCTATTGCCTAACCGTGTAATATATTTCCTGTAAATAAATCTTCCTATTATAGTGATAAAGCCTGGTTTGTTAAGAACTGCTCAGGGCTGCTTTCCACCCTCAAGAATGCTTGTGAAGGCCTCCAAGCCTAGATTTCACATTGGTGATTTAAGGACATATGGCAGTATAACAAAGTAGGAGGGAAAACTTAGTAATGCAACAACTTCTCCACAAAATTTCCCAGAAATTTCCCATTTCTTTTCAAGGTAATAACAACTAAATTGCATACATTTATTTATGTTTCACATTTTTAAATTGCCTATCTCCCCCAAAGATGGCTTCTGAGGTGTAAATTATTGTTGTGTGGCTTTGGCAGAGTGAAAAGGGAAAAGAAGTTTTAAGAGTTTATCCTTCAAAGGATAAATACCCTTTAAATATCCCTTAAATCCCTTGGGGCAGGGATTTAATTTGTTCCTATTTGAGCCAATGAAAACTTTTCTTCCCCTGCATTGGGATCAAGCAAATTCCATATTTCTTTCTCTGCCCGCACCTGCTTGCACTTTACTTTTAAAATTATTTAACTTGTTTAAAAGCCATGACTGCTATATGGGCAATGGGTAGATTTGCCCAGCTTTATTTCCAAGAGAGTTGTTGGAGTTGAGTTGCAAAACTCCCAGAAATCTCACCCAGAGGAAAGGATATCAGATTGGGGAAGATTAGCATGCCATTTTTAGTTGAATAATATCTACAAACCCATTAACAATGTCAAGCAATATTATTTTAGGATTTCTGGAACAACTTATAAAAAGACTGACTCACACTCATCTTTGAAAAATATACTTTTTCAAAGCCATGTATTTATATAAAAGTTACATTGGCCATGTGTATGGAATTAGAGAATTGCTTCATGTCAGAATGCTGATAGCTTGTAATGAAAGCAAGAAAGTCCCATGTGGTACTTTTCCATTTTAGTTCCATGTTCTCATGACATCTGGCTTTAATATTTCCTGATTTGCTTTATAATGTGTTTGGAGATCAATATTAAGGAAAAGCTGTTATACCGTATATCTAAGCAGTGCCCAGTCCTCTGGAGGTTTTTCAAAAATTTTTCCAAATCCAACATGAGATGATAATTTATTTTCCCAGCCTCCCATCTCCTTCTCACCTTTTCTTTCATCATCTATACCCCTTGAGTATAAAAAACATTTCTTGTATTCCTTGTTAGGAATTGTTCACGCTGCGTTAATGAAGTCTAGTAGTTTTAAAAATATTTATTAAAAAAAACTTTGGTTAATAGATTAAATATGGTTTGGAGGAATTCATCAGCCAAGTTAGCAAAAGGAAATGTGAGACTACTATGAGAAAAATTTATTTTCACAACCACCACCACCAACATCCTCTCCTTGAAAACCTCATGTTACATAAATGTTTGTTGGTAATGGCTGTTTGGAATTAGTCTTGTTCCTTCATAGGCCTGACAAGCTTCCCCAGTTAAAGGGCCTTTGTAGATGATAAGAAACCCATCTTTAGTAGAGCTATCCAAGCTTTTAAAACAATTTGAAAGAAGTGATTCAAGAAAAGCAGCTCCTTCATTCATTTTAATGGAGTGACTCCTTAAAACATCTGCAGCATTTTTTTTCAAGCCCACAGGAAGACTGAGAAAAGAAGGGCTGCTTTATGAACAGCAAACAGATGCTGGGCCCATTTAGAGCCAAACATTTCTTCGGCCCTAATGTTTGCTTGACAGGTAAGCAGGGTCAACCTCTATACAAGTTTCAACGTGGACTTTGAAGAAGCCATATTGAAAGATTATTGACACTTTTGAATGCTGATGTTGAAGAAGACTCCTGAGAATGCTATGATAGCCAAGAAAACAATGTTCTAATAAATTGATCTAGAGTTCTCACTCAAGGCACAAATGGTCAGGTTAGATTATCCTACTTAGGATACTTGATACAAAGACCGAGATCTTTGGCTATGAAATGGAGATGAGCACCATCCCCTAGAGATGGATGTTATTGAAAGGGGAAACCTTTAACTTTAGCACTGCTAGACATGAGACATGGAATATAAGCCTATTTCTAAGACCTGCCAGTGGACAACCCCCCCCCAAACTTAGTTGCTTCATACATGTTAATTTTCATGGGTGATTGCAACTGGAAAGGCTATGTGTAATCCCTACCGAAGTCCACCTTGCAGGACAGTAGGCTGGTTATTATGCACAGTTGGCATTTGTTGAAGATCTCTTTCTCTATTTAAGCTTTCCTTGTTATCCAATATTATGGGTGCATATAATTTCTCCTTCACTGACACTTTCAATATATATGCTCCTTTCTATGAGATTATCCACATTGCCAAGTTGTCCTGTCTTCAGTGCAGGCCAACAACTAATACCCTGCTCTTTGTCTATTTTGCAGAGGCAGACATGCCCACTCAATTGACTCAATGCTTGCTGTAGTCTCAGATGTCTTCTGGAGCTAATCTTAACAATACTTCTTCAATAGCACAACACTTATAATGTTTGCTTTTTATTTCAAATGGCTGTGGAAATGATAAAACAATGCACCAGCAGATTCACTTTTAAAAAGGAAAACAGAAAGGTGGGAGTAGGGTGGCTCCAGATTAAGGCTTGAATAGGCACCATCTTAGGGGGTGACATGCCCACTTGAGGAATAAATATAATTTTTCAGTGTAAACAGGGTAAAAATGTCCAAGAAAAGAAACAAAAATTGTCCAGGACTGAAAATCGTTAAGATCAAAAAAATGAAAGAAAAAATAAACAGGAGGTGCCTTTTTGAAATTTCTAACAAAATTCATCAAATTGAGCCAATTCATAGAGGGCGCCAGACTATGACTTTGCCGAGGACACCAAAGTGTTTAAGACTGACCATGGCTGGAGGGCCACAGCAGAAATGAAATTGCAACAGTGGATGCAGCTGCCACTTTAATTGCGACAAAAAGGAGCAGATGGGCCTACCTCAAAACTATAGTTTGATTTACAACAGTTGACATTTGGGAGCAGCAACTCACTCATTAAGTGAAATAGTTGCTAAATAAAACCGCAACTGTGCTTATGATCTTACTTCAACTCTCTTTTGCTTTACAGAGGCTGTAAATTCAAGGATTGATTGAAAAGTTACTTTTCCATCAGCAAAATAACTGAACAGCAACTGTACAAGGTGGTCATTAAATGAGGACTACCTGTGATTGCAGTTCCTTTTAGATTTTCATTACAGTTAAATCTAATTAATATGATTATTGTCCAATCTTACTGTACGTTGAATGGCTTAGCCTTCTGCCATGTTCAGCTTTGAATTTGGTAGCAGCGTTTAAGGGAGCACACTCAAGGTGACAGGTTCTGTAACGTAGGCTTTGATGCTTATGGTCTTGCGAAAGAGCACCTCTAACCAAAGCAGTGGAGAACAGCACAAAGGACAGTTCTTCGCTATTCAGATGACTTATCTTTATGATGATCATATTTTCTTGGAAAAAAATAAAGGACAAACCTAAAAAAGAGGCATATCTGAAAGAGGTTCGTAAGGGTAAAAAAAATAATTCTGTTTATAGCTTTCCTTTGCAAAGGAAAATTCACTCAAACAGTATTTTTAAATTCTACTTCCATATTTTTCAAATGAATGTGGAAGACTGTACATTAAGTGGCATCATTTGTACAGTAAAATTTAGATTATCAAAATGAAGGACAAAAGTGAGTTTTTGAAAAATAAATACCCTAAAGGACAGCTTTCTGAAATAAAGAACTCCTTTATAAAGGACTGCCCTTTATAATACAGGACTTATGGTCATTGCACTTGTTGCCAATGTATAATGGCAGATTAAAAGAATGATAAAATAATTTAGAAATTAAATCAAGCAAATGGTCACAACTGGTGCAAACAGAGAAAGATTCAAACATGAATCCATTACATGTTTGTAACACACACAAATATGTTGAATGCTAGAAGAAATTTTGTAATTATAAGTTAGGAGTATTTATCTTCTGAGAGATAATTACAAATAAATTCAATATCTAATCCTAAATTTGTCTAATCCCTTGATGGCAAAAGTCATGGAAAAGAAAATAGAATTCATCCCCAATCTGTGAAATAAATAATACATCAAGAGGACCTTTACCTGCTTCCTTTTACTTGCAGCGTATATCAATAAATTATCAGTATAACACTCTTGATGCCTTAAGTCCTCATTTCAAAACTGAAACAAATACTTAAGTACAAGCATCTGCGTAAATTGAGCCTCTCAATTACCCTCTTCCTTTATTTTAAGCCTCTCTCCTATTTCAAACCCAGTTCTAGATAGTAAGTTCTTTGAGCAAATATGTTTTGTTTACATTATCCAATAAAGTACAACTTTGTCTACTGATGTCACTAATTCAATTATTCACTCAGTGTAATATTTAGGAAAGGCATACAGAATCTACAGTCCTCATAATAATTGTTAGGCACAAACTGCGTGGCAATGGTGATGGACCCTGGAAGAAGCTTTTCCATATTACATTTCCATGAGAAAACTACTTATTGCTTGTTCATCTGTGCCTTCATCTGCTTGACTTTACATTTGAAAAGTTATTAACATAGTCTCTATGACTTAAGATTTATAATAATTATCCTTAAGCCTTAAAATGGTTGAACTATCACTGGTCCAGAATTACAAAACTTTGGTGTCATATGAGAGTGGCATTGCCACTCTGTGCTCCATTTTTATCCTGCAACAACAATGCTGTGGAGTAAGCTGAGCTGACAGGGTCTGGACCCAGTCAGCTTTCATGGCTGAAGTTAAGTCTTCTCAAAGGTTTTTCTGGGTTTAATCCAATGCTTTCACCATTGCTGATTCTTCAAGAAAATGTTCTGTTTTCCTATCATGTTTCACGCAACCACCTGTTCTGAAGATAAAACTCGAATAACCACAGAATTTTGTCTATGCTGACAACTCCTTTTCTCCCCTTTTCATGGCAATAATTATGCTCATCAGTCTTTTCATGGCAATAATTATGCTCATCAGTCTCCAGTTAATTGTATTTTCCCATTCATCTCAACCAGAACCCTAATATGTTCTTGTCAGTTTTCCGGTACACTTCTTTAAAAAATATGAGTCTGAACTTGCTCAAGTAAGGTAGCTTTTGAAAGGCCAAGTAGATCCACACCATAGGTCAGCACTGGGACTATTTTTGCCTTAAATATTTTCAAGATAGAGATCGTATTTTATTAAAAGGATATTGATTTGTATTAAAAGGATAGAGGTCATATTTGTATTAAAAGGGTATCAGAGGATATAATTTGTATAGTGGCTTAGTATCTATTTCTCCATATTTATATCATCTGAGTGTTTTAGCTAGAATGTCTAGCAAGCATAAAGCATTCACTTTGGCAGAGTATTGTACTTGGCACCCAGACAGCAAATACTAACTTTGGGCTATGATAGGGCAGGATCATAGGCATCTGTAGGGGGGATGAAAGGGAAACAAGTGGTTTCAATGTGATGTATGTATTAACAATGTGAGTTACATCATGTTATGCAAATTTTGACTCTTATGTACTTGGGTGTGATATTGTGATGCAACAACCAAAAAAGCCGGGTTTGAATTTTAATGTCACCATGCAGATTTTGGTACCATCTTTGTTAGCAACAGATGCAGGATCACTCTAGTCCCCAAATGGTCTACAGAGCATTGTAATATAACATGGCTATTGAAGTCAAGGATAACAATTTTTTAAGAAAAAGGACTGATCTCATGGCTGAACGTTTGACTCAGTCTTGTCTAGCCTACTGAGTCATATAGTCTTTCTCCAAAGCAGGAAGAAAGTCAATCATGGGGACCATATGAGGCAGATTTAATGTCAGCCAATATAGGAAGTGAAACATAGTTATCTTCTTAGAATTACATTTCTTGAAATATTTGCACGTATCTATCTCTCTTTGTGTATGGGGGTGAGAGTGGAGGTGTGAATGTGTAGAAAAGTGTATTAATGTAAAAATGCACTATATTAAACAAGTTTGCCAAAATGGTATATTAAGCAAAATTGTAAACAAAAATACACTGGTTGAAGAAGCAAGCAAAAATACACTGCAATTTGCCTGTAAACTTTAAAAACAAGAATAAATCCTCTTCATCAAACTAGTATGGATTAATACGAATAGAAGAACAAAACCATTAAACTGGCCAACTTGCTTATACCTAGTCAATGTTAGTCTTATTTCTTGAAAGTCTCACTGTATTCTTGAGTTTCAACATGCAAAATGAAACTATGATTGTTATGTGAAGCATTACCCAGGATGCCGTGAGATTATTCCATCTTTATTTTGCAACAATTATGTAAGGTAGAATACAGATTTGAGATAATACAATGTGATCATGTTATTTTGCTTTCAGTACAATGATTCATTGCAACATGGAGCTACCAAGCATAAGATCATTGATGATTAGCCTTCTTCTACCTAATTCCTACCAGGTATTTTAGAGCTACAATTCTCAGAACTCCCAGTCTGCATATCCCAAAACATCTGGAACCTGTAAGACCAGGGGTGGCTGTGCCAAGGCTTTGTGAACTCTGCATCCAAGAATTGTATCTTTCCCTTAAGATTTTACTGGCTAGGAAAACACAATGGGTTTTGTACACTTTTGCCAGGGAAGAACAAAACACAGCAGAATTGATGCAGAACAGTTGGGTTTTAATTCCTATATGGTGGATCAATTTATATTTCTTGAGCACCTTCCAGCAAATTAGCTAAAGAGCAGGCTCCCATTACTAAATCATAATTTGCCAAGAAAAGTTACTGAACAGCAAGGGCTAATGAAATATTTAAGAGCTGAGCTGATATCCCCAAAGGCATTTAGTTTCCGAGTAAGTACAATCAACAGCCTTCCAAATTGTGATGATTATTTCTGAGACAGGGTGCTGAAGGAATAAGTTGAAAAAGATGGGGTTTTGGTTGTTGCCTTTCTATATCTCCATCAGGGGCCACTCTATTTTAAAAACAGAATTTTGGGTCTACAAAGGACTCAAGAAACACTGTGATGCCATCACTAGAATCAGTGGGGCAAATTTTTTGAACTTTGGGGGCATATTTTAAGAAGCCATACTCATATTAGGGGTTCTCTGAAGGTTTACTTCACATGAGAGGGACTAGGCTTCAGATTGTCTACCTCTGAAATAGTCATTATGATGATATCACTAAAACAGGATTGTATGAAACAAAACATGGACATTAATGTATTTGAGGGCATCTTTAAAGAATCCACATTTCTCATTTTCTAAGGAGTTCCTTGATATAAGTTTCATTGTCACCATGATCCTCACAACTATATTAAGTCGATTATAGAGATGGAGAGCAACTGGTTCAAAATCCCCTGGAGTTGACTTCAGGCTCAGTGGGAACGGGAACTCGGTTTTATTCCAGTTTGAAATTCTACCCATTTCTCTCCATTGGCTCTCAATCATTTGCATGGAACCTCTGCCATTTTGTGATCTGCGCAGATATATTTTTTAACCTTACAACAATTATTTTCAGTCTCCTGAATAATTTCCTACAATCTCTACAAGCTTAACTGTCTTGGCTTGGTGTTCAGTCTTCTTCAGGGCTATCTGGTCTACAGAAGTCCAGTTGTACAGTAAATGACAGCAAAGAAATACAACACTCATCTAGTGGTTGTCTGGATTTTTGCAGCCCAAATATGGTAGTCTTACACTTGATACCAGATCATTTATTACAAATGGCATTACTTGTGAGATAAATATCTGGAATACTTCAATGCTTTTATCCTACTGTTGTAAACCTGCTTAGTCATCCCTGTTGTATTAACTGGAGTGTAAAGTGATAATCTTGCCAACCTAGCAATTCAAAAGCATGCAAATGCAAGTAGATGAATAGGTACCGCCTATTCTGGCAGCAAAGGTAACAATGTCTGGGCACCTTTGACATCTAATCATGCCAGCCACATGACCACAGAAGTGTCCTTGGACGAATGCTGGCTTTTCAGCTTAGAAACGGAGATGAGCACCGCACCCTTGAGTTGGTCATGACTGGCAGGGTAACCTTTATCTTTTTAGTGTAATAATAACACTGTTAGATTTAGCTGCTACAAAAACAAATCAGTACGTAATTCTAATAAAATAAATGCCTGTTTTTAATACAACTTTATTAAATTTCAAGAAAAATTAAAACACAAAATAACTACAAAAGGGGGAGTGGAAGCCAATTCAAAAAGGGGAAAGGTTAAAAAGTGAAAAAAGGGGAAGGGAAAAGGCTTCCAACTTTCAATAGACAGAGAGACAGACAGACAGATAGATAATCAGCCTTTCTAGTAATGTATGGCTTAGCACTGAAGAATTGATGCCTTCAAACTGTAGTGCTGGAGAAGACTCTTGAGAGTCCCTTGGACTGCAAGGAGATGATATCAATCAATCCTACAGGAAATCAACCCTGATTGCTCATTGAGGGACAGATACTGAAGCTGAAGCTCAAATATTTGGCCACCTAATGTGAAGAGAGGATTAATTGGAGAAGACTGTGATGCTGGGAAAGATTGAAGGCAAAAGGAGAAGGGATTGACAAAGGATGAGATGGTTAGATAGCATCCTGAATGGGCATGGATTTGGAAGGCAGTGCAGGACAGAGAGGCCTGGCATGCTGTCATCCATGGGGTCACAAAGTGTTGTACACAACTAAGTGACTGAACAACAACAACTGATCATCCCTTCTGATCTTTAACTAGGAAGAAAATAAAGGGGACCTATTGTCTCGTACCAGAGATGTAG
Source organism: Acrochordus granulatus (assembly GCA_032468055.1). Lineage (NCBI taxonomy): Eukaryota > Metazoa > Chordata > Lepidosauria > Squamata > Acrochordidae > Acrochordus > Acrochordus granulatus. The sequence goes on from JANHZU010003849.1 coordinate 70,713, forward strand.
AAAACCATCCTGGTATCAAATTATCATCATCATCTAGCTGAATTTTAAAAATCACCAAATCTTAATCCTTTTAAAACTGTAAAATATAATAAGAGATACCAAATAACAGCTACAAAGCTTACCTGTGAATTTCCACACCATCTAAGAAAGAAACTTTGGAGACTGTATGATTGTTCAATTTCAATTTAGATCCTTTGGAGAGGTCTAGAGGAGCAGAAGGACTTCAGAATTTGTTATAATTTAACAGCAAAAATAGAAAAAAAAAGACTGATAATATTACCTAGTTGGGTAGTGAAATGTCTGCAAGCAAAAACCAAGCTCAGAGACCATCAAAGACTCCACAGTTCACCCTTGAACAACAGATATTCTCTTCTATTGAAAAAGGCATTAAAGACTCTGAGTCCAAGAACTGCAATGAGTTCATCATCCCGCTGCATAGAAATACACCTGTTTTAATTTCATGTCTTCGCTAGTCATATAATGAGGCATGACAAGGTGTTCTAATTATATTGCTGATGCCAAGGAATACAGAACAACATCAACAGGCAGAGTATCTATGCTTTAGTAGGCTTCTGTCTTCAGATGAGGTT
>JANHZU010003849.1:80439-93408 GCA_032468055.1 Acrochordus granulatus
AATTGAATATACCCATGTTTGTGTTCCAACTTACCAACTTGTTTAACATAATTCTTGCAACAATCTTTAACTTGTGGAAAAGAAAAATGTTCTTCATGGTCCCCTGCTACCAAAAGCTTATCACAGATGATATAAATAAACAGGACGATTGGTGTTATCAGTTTATAATTTCTCCCCCACTCTTAATCAAAGGTTAAGGTTATAAAACAGGATAAAAACAGCAGTTAGAATTCTGGCATCATTATTTTTCCAGTCTGACTTCCACAAATCAGTGAAAACGCATATCAATTTTTCAGGTATCCTAAGCCACATTGGCATCTACTCTACTGGAACAGTAGCTCACGTGGAATAAGTGCCAAGCAATCTTATTTCTCAGTGGAAATTCTGAGTCTAATTTGAAACCAATACCTCTAGATTCAGGGCTAAAAATCTAGAAGTTATTTTTTCTAGATATGCATCCATGTGTAATGGGGAACTGGGTTATATCTGATGGCCCATAAATATAAGCATTCAGGTCATACATTAAACTAATAAGGCAAAATATATTTCCATGGTAGGAAAAACTATATGAGGGGAAGAATTTCAGGGAACACCAGCAGAAAGCAGAAATCTAAAGCAGAAATTCAATCTATATTTGCTAATGTCCAGCCAGCCAGTTTGCACACAGAAGACAAACATCTAAACCTTATGTTCAGAAGAACCCTACTGTACATTATAGTTTGTTTTTCACTTTGGTAATATTTCCCTGCCTCAGAATAAATAAGTTCATTTTTTTTTTGTTTTTATATGCACATGCCAACCACTGTGAAGCTAAAAGCTGGCTAAGTCAGGTAGCTGCAGGGTATTCGCAACCAAGCAAGTCAATACCAAATATGGACAAAGCAACACACACCTTTTATGCAAGGAAGATCATGAACATGAGGATTGACTTTGCATTGGTACAAATAAGTACCATTTACTTGGCATATTAAACAAGGAACATGAGGTAGAATGTTTCTATCAAAGAAAGTCAAGGCTTCAGGCCTAGACCAGAAGCAATTTCAGACACGCCATTTAACTGCCAGTGGAAGCTGCCAAAGCACTGGGTGTTGCTGTTTGTCGATTGACTCTTGCTTGGCAATCTTTACCCATTATAAAAAAGGAGGAGAGGGTAATACGATAAGGCATGGCAAATGGAAGAAATCTGATTGCATATTTAATAATAATGTGCCTTATAAACTATGATTTACTTTCATTTAGTATCCTTAATTATCATAATGGATAGGGGTAATGCATCCATCCTGGGTCTCCTTGATCTCTCAGTGGCTTTTGATTCAATTGACCATGAGTCAGTTGTGGGGGCTGGGCAGTGCAGTTTTGTGCTGGTTTGGCTCCTTTCTTCAAACCCAGTCCCAACTGGTGTTGATAGGGAAAAAGAGGTCCAGCCCTCATCTGCTACTTTGTGGTATGCCAAAGGGCTTGGTATTTTCTCTTCTCCTTTTTAGCATCTCCATGAAACTGCTGGATGAGATGCCATGGGATGAGATATCATCAGTAAGCTCATGATACTTAGACTTATACCTCCATCCCTGGTGACCCAGTGATGCTGCCTCAGCCCTAACACTGTGTCTGGAGGCTGTTCCAAGAGCTGCACTAGCTGCCAGCTTGTTTCCAGGTGCAATTCAAGATATTGGTTTTGACTTTTAAAGCCCTTCAGGGCATGGGACCAGGTTATCTGAGGAACCATCTCTCCCCAGTGGGGATGACCTACCCCATCAGAATTGGCAGAAGAAACCTTCTTCAGATACTGTCAGTCAAGGAACTTCGGTTGACAGGGTCAAGAAGAAGAGCCTTTTCTGCTGTAGCTCCTACTCTGTGGAACATCTTGCCCCCAGAGGTGAGGTCTGTGCCACCCTTGCAGCCTTCTGCCTGCTGGCTTGGGGCTCCAATGTGGATACAATATCTTGGAGATTATTAGTGACTTAGTATTGTCCTCCTCCCGCATATATATATTTTTGTTGATCCCCTCTCCATTTGGCTATTTTTTATTTAATTTTATGGATATAATTGTTTTTATCTATTGTATTTTATGTTTTTTATTGTGAGTAATTGAGAGCCATAATAATTGTAATTATTTCTGAATTTGGCAGCATACAAATTTAATAAATAAATAATGATACAAAGATCAAATATTACAAATATTTCATAAATATCAAAACTGCCAAAGACATTCCACTTTATTCTGATATTTGATTTTTCGCAATGCACTTGTTCCTTGTAATGTTCTATTTTGTTGCTTATTTTCTAATTTCTTACAATTATTATACAATGCTGGCTTTACATGGATTCCCAGCAATTGATCATATTTTGTTTATTCTGTTGTAATGAAAAGATAAAGAACAATGTAATATAATTAATAATAATAAAATTAAGAGAAAAACAGTTTCAGGGAGCTAATATAGATAGAAACTTTGAATCTACTGTAGTCCTGCAGAGAATAAAATGTTAGTGCAGCATCCTTTAGGAGGATATTCTAAAGTCAGAGTGACATTACAGAAAATCATCCTCTTTTGTTGATTAATAAAGTCTTCTCTTATAAGTAGGGTACATGCAAGAATTCTGATAATAATAAGGCATTTACATCTGGGCTCTTTGTATCATTTGAGAATCATCTCCGTAGTTGTGCAATCTCACATCATAATCACAAAAAAGGCTTATCATAAAATGAAGGATGCTTTTTTTTCTCTCTCAATTGTGGTTTATTTGAAACTGCAATAAAACTTCACTGAAAAATGGCAGCATTTTTTGGAACTTGTGAGCAATCTTTTTTCCTATTTGTGGGAACTCTTTCCTTATCCTGCCTCCTGGGTTCATCTACCTTAGGCAGTCCTTCAAAGAGAAAATGGCTTGATTGCTTCTTCCTCCTGGACAGAGATCAGATTTTTAGCTTTTTAGACCTATCATCAGCAAAATGCATGTGGCATTATTTAAAAATATGAATGGGATGAGAACAAATTAAGTATCTTTTTGGCATAGAGTGTGGGGGGTTGAGTACATAGTGGCACAGCAACTAAATGTTCTGTCTCCTTGTTCTGAGCATTTTGAGTTCAATAGAAAATAAATGATAGTGAGAATGCTTTTGAGAGACTGAGAAGTAAAATGGAATTGCCATCAATTCTAGGAATCAAGTAGTTAAAATTTTCCTATTGAATCATCATTCAGTTTTCTTTACTGGTCTTCATCTCATCCATTACTGATATGGTATGGTATAACTGTGTATCAGTTTACTGATATAGTTTATCTTTAATTTCTGGATGATCTCAGTTTGTGACTTCATATCACTTCCAAAGAGCAGGGTTCAACAATGTCAGATAATGAAACAGTACCATTTCAAAACCTGAAATCTCACCGGATCAAAAAGCATCTGATTATTTCAACAAATTCATTTGCCATTGAGGAGTTAGCCCATGAAGTGCAATGAGATCATCTTTGGGGCTCATTGAAATGAAATGACCAAAAGCCTACGAGAAAAGATCCACATCTTCTATGAGATTTAAGCATTTGTTTTTATCTTCTTTCTGCATACTGGGACAACCTAGCAGGGCTATGAGGGTATAGTGACACCTGCCATGTCATCAGACTTTAAGTACAAGAATGAAGGATGAGACAGAGGCCTGGAGGAGTCCATGTCACAGAATGATAATAATCAAACTGCTCACAACTTCTCTGTTCCCCTTTAATGTGTTAAGCATTTGTGCTTTCATTTCTAGTCTGAATAGTAAGTTTCTCCCAAATTCTAACAATTACTGGAATTTGAGCATCACAGTGACTTAAGAAGCTTTTTTTTTCTTTGTTGAATTGTTTTTATGCTTTTCAGCATTTATGGATTACTTCTGTCCATACACTGCAAATTTTATGCAGAGATGTTCCACAAATCAAATAACAAATCATCTTGGCATATTAAGACTAAAATCAAGCAGGAACCTGTTTTCTTTTAAAGGTATACAGTCATGAATATTGTATTACATGTTTATGTATTGATAAGGCAATTATGTAATACCACCAAGTGCAGTCTTAAAGGCATATGTCCTTTTTTATTTACTAAACAAATATTAGATTTTTATCAGGCTGGCTATTCATAGTGAGGATTGCACAAGCCCATACTTTTTTCAGTTACAGCGAACTCACACAACAAACTTTGAGTCATGGTTTATAGCAGTTCAAAAGTCTATTCCATTACTCCCAAAAGAAAATTGGGCCATTCTTTTATGGGAGTCTACCTGACAGATTACCTGTCTCTTAGAAATACAACAGAGGGGTAACTTTTTCAAGTGGGTCTTGCAATGGTGGGAAATCAGTGCTTCAATGAAGGATCATATTTCCTTGATGGCTCATCTAGAGAAAAACTTTGCTTTTCCTTTGTATCAAATAAAAGTTCAGGAGATTTTGCTGGAAAACAGTAGCAGCACAGAGTTAGTGACCTTGCAGTAGTGTTAGGTAACTAAACAGAAGACCATTTCTAACAGACTAGATAAATATCTTTGTGGGGAGCAACATCCACCATGTAGAATTTCTGCAGGAGTGGCTGACTCTGTGACATACAATTAGAATAGGATTGGGTCACCTAAAGCCCCAAAACCTTGGGTGAATCATCAGAGCTTCTCTAAAAGTTTCTACCAAATGGTATTAATGTGACAAATGGATAAAATACAGGTACTCAATGCATTAAATATATAAATTTAGTGAATATGTTGAATTGAAATTTTATTCTGCTCCCTTTCACCTTTCACTTCCTTGTCTCAGCCTTACTTGTTGGAGTATGGGTGCCAGCTGTAGCCCTCTGCAGAAACTGATTTTTCATCCCTTCTCTAGAAAAATAATTTGGACTTGGGTTTTTAATATGACTTCTTTTATGAAATTAATTTATTATCCAAGAACTCAACTCCTGTTTTAAGTGTTGTTTTAAGCTCTTAAGCCTAGAGACTTGTCAGAATATGAAGAAGCAAAGTATGAGATCAGATGGCCATGGATACGCAATTTAGGATATGTTCATCACAGCGATACTTTACCATAGTGCAGCATGTATGGAATCATTTGCTTGTCTTGGAGAGATACATTACTTTTCCTGAACTAAGGGCAACACAGATTTTGAAGGTGACTAAAAATTCCAAATGAAATCAGAACAAAAGCTAAATTCTTTTTTTATTGGAGCATCCTTGGATAAGATCAGAAAATCAAGTTGGTGGGACTGTATGACCAAAGTCTTGCCCTGTTTAATGTGCATACATATGTGACACATATAGAAACAGGCTGGAGCTTTAAAGTCTGTGGTTGCACCCAACACCTTAAATTTTGACACTACACATAGATGCTCTGATTCATGTTTAATAAATTAGGATTATACTCCAGTCAGTCATACCTCTATAGCTTCCTCTTTCTGTCCATTAAAAAATACAATCTGGTAAAAACTCTTAATGGTCTCTGGGAAGGAAACTGAAGCTTTTAAGAATGACATTCAACACTAAACTGAGCCTAACTAATTTCTACCCTAGCCCTGCAAGCCATACAAAGTACATTCTGCATTGGCTATCCAAAGGCCTAAATTCTGAACCACCCAGAACTTCCAGTTAATTATTCAGTAACTCAATGAAGTTCTACAATTGCTCAGTGGGAGAAGTTCTTAAACTTAATGTTGTTAGCAACATTGACCAATAGGATATAGACAACTGTTGTAGAAAGGGAATCCTCGTTCCCTTTGAACATGTACTCATTCCATTGTCTTTTTCATTCACCAAGGATGATATATTCTTTAATATCAATACAGATGAGAGACTTCAACACATGCTCTGCTTGTAGGATACTATCTGAGTCATCACCTGTCCATTTGGGCTTTTCTAAAAACTGGGGGTTGCCAGCAATTGGACAGACAAAGCATTGATGCTGCCACCGAGCTGTGTATCTTCCCAATGGCATTGCAGCAAAGTCAGCCAGAAAGAGCCAAACACACATGTTCTTTGTCATTGAGGTAATTATATTCATGTGGCTTGTGTATGATCCAAAAATATCATTTTTGATCTTCTTTCTTGTCTTTTCTTCCCTTTTCTCTCCTTTTTTTCAAATCAGCTCTAGTGAAAAGATGTTGTAATTTTCCAGTACTTCCAAAAATTGAGCTTAAAATTATGTATTCATCAAACTTTCCATTAGAAATGCATAAACTAGCATTCATGACACATTCTCAGCATAAACAGAGGACAGGACTTCAGGGATGATATCTATTATCTAACTAATTAATGACTGATTCACCTTTTATATCTGAGCTCAGCTGCACTGTAAAATATGTGTTTGTGCTGAGTTGTAAATCAGGCAGTATGAATCAAATTAATTTCTCTGCCTTCCTCTCTATATTTCTCCATCTTCACTCATATTAATTGAAATATTATTAACTGAAATAATTCTGCCATGGAGGCTCCTCAGGGGGGTAAAATTATCTTGCTTTGGTGGTTCTATGGCAGTAATCTAGGTGAGACAGGGAGAGACTCTTTTACGTTCTAAAGTGTGTGATGCATATCTCAAAAAATTATTTTATCTTTTCAAAATCTCTAAAATGGCCAATAGGATAGATAAGAAAGAAGTCTCTGTCATTCAAAAGAGCCCAATGGTGCTATGGGATTTTTTTTTTGCCAGATTTTTTAAAAAATAAAAACTAATAAAGAAAGAACACTCCTAAAAATAAACATTAATCAGAATGGACCTACTGTGATATTTTATTGCCTATATGCACACATACATAGATATGTACATAGCGTATACATGCACAATCCATCATCTGCAATTAAATGTGGATTTATTTTATTTATTTACAGAACTAATATGGCTATCTATCTCATACATTGACTTTAGGCACCTCAGAACAATCCATAAAACATAGTTAAAAACAAAGGTAACACCCCTTTGCTTAGCATCAACCCTCTCAGCAAAACCCCCCATCCTAGCCCAACACTTGGGGGAACTGCCAGGCCTTCATTGTCCTCTAGAAGGTTAAAAGGGTAGAGGTCCGTTTGATCTCATGTGAGAGGCTGTTCCAAGTGTGGATACTGAGAAGACATGCTTCCAAAATCCCATCAGATGGCAACAGTTAAGCAAGGAGACCTGGAATGCACCACCCTATCCTAGTAGGATGGGCAGATACCCTTAGGGAGAGGCAGTCCCATAAGCCTGTTGACCCTGTGATATTTAGAGTTTTGAAGGTGATAATCAGCACTTTGAACTGCACATAGAAAGCAGCTGGAAATGAGTACAACAATGGTGTTGCTCAGGTGAACCACAGGATACCCAAACCTGTGCTGCTGCATTTTAGCTTCCAGGTCCAATCCCATGGGGAGGCTCCAATTTAAATGGGAAGTGACTAGGGCAGAAGTGACTGTGAGCAAGGCCTTCTGGTCCAGGAATCAGCACAACTGGCAGATTTGTGCAAAGACCCCTCCCTGTGGACATGGTTCCCACCTGATTTTCCTGCAGGAGCCATGATTCCAAGAGGACACCCAATTGTGTACCAGATCTGTAGGAGGGAGTGTTACGCTGCCCAGAGTCAGAGATATCAATTTTCCTGACCCCGGGAGGCCAAAAACCTAATAATATTCCATTTTGCTAAGCTTAAGTTGCAGCTGGTTTCTCCCCATTCAGGCCCTTATAGCCTCCTGGCAATGAACCAGCACATGAATGGCATCACTTGGCCTGATTAGAGTAGACATATATAATTGGATATCATCAGCATACTGATGATACTGAACCCCATGCTGACCTCTCCCAGCTGCTTCATATACAGTAGAGATGAAACAGGATGGGAGGGAGCCTTGAGGCAACCCACATAATAATAATGGATTTCTCCTCTATCAGTACTGATTGTTACTGACCACAGAGAAAGGAGTGAAACCTGCAGGATACTTTAATTTTGAGAGAAGCTGTTGTTCGTATGATGAAATAAAATGCAGAAGAGAAACAATATTCAGAATGTTTATAATAAAGTCAGATTTATTTCAACAAGGTTGAAGCTATAGGTTCCAGATAGTATTTCTACATTAAAAATATTTCAATTTTTAAATATTTTTAAATTGAAATATTATTGTGAGCCTTTGTTACTGTTAAGCATAGTCAATAATGTATAATATAAAGGATGCATATAAAATATAGTTCAAAGATATGGCTAACTTGGTGTGATATTATGTATCAATAAGTTGGTGTCAACCCTTAGTGACCACATAGATTTCTTCCATGACAATCTGTCTCTAACCTGTTTTTCCAGGTCTTCTAATGGTGCACCCATGACTATTGTAACTGAGTCCATCCACTTTACCAACTTCCACCTTTCCTAATATTAGAGCCTTCTTTAAAGAAATAGGTCTTCACGTAATTTGTCCAAAGTAGAATACCGATCATTCATGCCTCAAGCGAGTTAATTTGTTTGACGATCCACTTGCTTGTTTGTCCACAGAATTCTCAGGATTCTCCAACACCAAAGTTCAAAACCATCTTCTAACATAACTGGGATGTTAACTTCTCTATTGTACAGTATTTTGGTACATTCCTTTCATTTTTTATATACTTGCAATCAATTTACTATCTATCTATTGGCATCCTTTGTTATACCAATTTGACATTGGAACTTCAGTTCAGATATCTTTTGAAATATTTTATGTTTCCATCTTCAATGTCTTTGTAAATGTTGTTGTAATACTGCTTCTTATCTTCTAACAGCTCTCTGAAATTCTTTGTTAAATTCCTTTCTGAGCTTCCTGTCTTTCTTGACTTTGACTTCTCTTTTGGGCAATTTCCATGGTTGGTTCTGACATCCAGTTTGCTTTCTTCTCTTCTTTTTAACAGTCTTTTTTCACATTCATCCTTAACAACTTTATTCCACAGTTCATCTGATTCTCTATCAGTGATGTTGAGACTTTAAAGTGATTCCTGATGTTCTCCTTCCTTACGTTCCAATCAGTGGTTTGAGCATAAACTTGAACAATCATATTAAAGCAAAGTCCATGAAGTCTTAGCAATTCAGTCATTGACTGCTTTGGAACCAATACTGTTCTTGCTATACCCTAACATTTTATGGTTAACAAAGCAATATTGTTTCTTCATTTTCTTGTCCTGAGTAATCAAGAGTGTGACCTTCTGACTGAATATATCTGATCCCAGTCCATCTCAATTTGTTGATGCCTAACATATCAGTTTGCAGTTGATTTATTTCATCTTCCATTGTACTGAGTTTTCCTGCATTTAGTGCTTCTTACTTTCCATGTTCCTATTGTAATTCAAACTTTGTAGCTTCAGATTTTCTTTTCCTGTAGAGCAACATCTAGTGGGGCACAGTGGACTAATGGTTCAGACACTAGGTTTATTGGCCAGAAGGTCAGCATCCTGAGTTTGAGACCCAGGCACCACATAATGGGGTGAGCTCCCATTATTTACCCCAATTCTGGCCAACCTAGCAGTTTGAAAGCATGCAAAATGGAAGTAGATCAATATGTACCATAAAATTCATGGTAAGGTAGTTACGTACCATGTGCCAGCATATAGTCATGCCAGCAGCATGACCACAGAAGCATCTTCAGACAATGCTAGCTCTTCAGCTATGAAATGGAGATGAGCACTCATAGTACTCCGAAATATCTTCAGCTCTTTTTCAGAAGTATGTTGAGTGCCATCCCACCTGAGGGACTCCTCATCTGATCCTATACCATCAATCATTTTATATTTTCTATCCATGTGATTTTCTTTGGTAAAAATAAAGGAATGGTTTACCATTGCCTTCTCCCACATGTGACGGTATGCCTTTGCCATTGTGACTAAAGTGATAATTTATCTCTATATTGCTGCCCAATACAGATGCCTGCTTGGTTTAGCTGGGTAGGTGGGATGACCTTCATACTTTAGGTGACCCTGCTGGAAATATACAATACTGTGCAAAAGTCTTAGGCCACCATTAGATTTGTTTTTTAGCAATGGCATAATTACCATATATAATTATGCTTTGTCTCTTTATTAGAATACAACCAGAAAATATATGAAATTTGTATGCAGCATTCAAAATCAGGAAAAAGCAGAAAAAAACAGCTTCCATAGGCTAAAGTGGCAAGTATTTAGTCCTGACTATTTAATACTTTTACCTGAAGAAGCCATTTTGAAAATTGTGTTTGTTTAAATTTTATGTATATATTTCTTGTATTTTCTATCTGAATGTTAATACAGACACTGAAAAATAAGTATGGTCATTAAAACTTCACTGAAACAAAAAGCAGGTGGTGACCTTAAGATTTTGCACAGTACTGTATATAATGTTGGCATACACTCAAAATATTCTTCATACTCAGGAACACTTCCTATCATGATGAGGCAGCACAGCAGGACTTGCAGGGTTGGTTTTACATAAAAAAATTTAAAATTGTACATATATTTCTTCAAAAATCTGAAAGTGATCTACAGTAAAATCAGTACAATAAAAGAAGAAGAATAAATTATTGTACATCAGTGAGGCTTTAACTACTTGGCTCAGAACTACCAAAATATATAAAGCCAAATGACCTCTGATCTTTAATTATCCTTGCAGCTGATCTTAAAAGGCTAAGCAGAGATGAGCCTGATCAGAACCCCAGCAGACAATACCAGAGCAATAGATTTGACTAGGGAGTTTTAAAAAAAACCCTCTTAAAAGAAGGCAATATGATAATTCCACGCTGCAATAAAAAAAAATTTGATGCATATGTCTATGAAATCACAGGATCTGAACTTTATGTAACTTTGTGCACTAATTTTTATGTGAAAAAATGTATTTGAAAATATCTATTTTAAAGGACGCAGTATCTCTATTTCAATATTATCAGTATCCAATGCTTAGCTATAGAATCAGAATGTAATGAACATTAGTTTCATGTATACCAGTTAAATGCCATTTTGAAATTTTACACAAATAAGGAATTAGGACAGAATCAATTTCAGCTATACAGACTGATAAATACTGGAAAGATCCAAATTATAAATTTGTGCACAGTCTGAATATTATCCAAATGGCCATACTTATGAGCTCTTGATTTGCTTCTATTTCTCTTTCTTACTGTTTCCACAAATGTGGGTAGCCCAAACTGTTAATAACATAAAGTTTAGTTTACCACCATGTAGGTCCCACTGAATTCAATGAACTTTCCTTTCTGGTAGTCTGGTAAGGGGAAGTATCAAAATCTGAAAGACTACAGCTTCAGTAAATTACTTAGAATACTTTCAGATTTTGGTACTTCCCCTTCCTTTTTTTCTCTGACTTAGAGGCCTTCAATGTATCAGACAGGCATTTTGCATGGGCCTGGATATGACAAAAGCAGCTGAAAAGTCTTAGTATTTCATTTTTGGTTATAAAATGGTCAGCTTTATCAATATCAGCTTTAGGACAACTTAATGTTACAAACAATATGCATACTTCCAGGACCACCAGGTTTATTTATCAAAAAGTCCCAAAAGACAGGCAGCACTATCTTTGCTTTTTTCATAGTGAAAATACTGTGTTAACTCATACAAATGAATGTGAATGAAATTCAACAGGATAGAACTGATTCCGTATTTTTGGCATCAATTCATTTTATTACCTCAGTAATAAAATTAATTCATGCGTCACATAAACCCATTGGAATCAATAATATTTAGTCATGAGTAACACAAGTTCCATTAATGGGAGCTACTTTTGATAAATTATGCTAGATGTATGTATCTGTTTTGTCTCTAGTAAAATAAACAAGGACTGCATTGTTTACTTATACTCTGTTCTGGCTGAGTTCTTCACGTTCTGATACACTGAACAATTTTGTTGTTGGGTCATTTTGTGATTATCTTGCATTATACACAAATAAATTTGAGAATCCCAAATGGCAGAAATACACCTGTACTATATGTATGCACTGTAAGCTTTTTTCAGTAGCTTCTGAAAAACAAATGGCTCCATAATTACAGCTTACACTGGGCAGCATTATCTCAGTAGTTTGCCCCAAGCAGTAAGTCTGGGTGCCCCACCTCTAGCAGCTAGGTACACCAGCAGTATGATGAGGGATGCTGGCTGTTGTTATGTTGGACTTAAGGCTTCCTTCTGATAGCATATACATATATGTATGCACATATACACGTGACGCTGCATTTTTAGTGCAGGCATTAATTAAATTAACATTTGTACATTAGGGCACAAATAGACACGTATATGCACATTGTTGGAAATTGTCAACCTACCCCACCTGATCGCTATTCTTCTCTGTCTAGGATTTTAGAAGACCAATAATTTCTATCGCACCGAAAGAGAATTTCCCATCAGAAACCACTCAACCTTTTACACAGTGAGAAGAACTTTCCGAAATTCTTTTTACAAAATTGGATCCGAGCAGTCATCCTATCGCATGCGATCGCCCTCGGCCAAACCGAGATTTACTCATTATCCTACTACAACAACACAACAGTAAGACAAAATCCCCCGAAGCATCAGCCTTTACGGCAGGTAGCAAGACTCGCTCCGTACCGCTCAGCTTCCAACTCTGGGAGGCGTTCAGCTCCGCCCCGACGTTCTCTGGGCAGAAGAACCGCCCGTAACACCGGCTTGAGCCAATGGCGACGGCCTGCGCACTTTTAAGGGGCTGCCCGCTTCCCCCGCCGAGGCAGCCCCGGCCCCGGCCCCGAAGGCAGCTGCGCCGATGGCCTCGGTGAAGGAGAAGGCAGCGGCTTTGCGTCTCTGCGCGGTGTACAGCCCCGCCGATAAACCCCCAGGTAACCCCCAGGTGGAGTCCCGGGGTGCTTCCCGGGGAAAGCTAAGGGGAGCTACGGCGTCGTTCACGCGGACGGGTGAGCCGCTGGCCGGGCGTCAGGACGTTTGGGAAAGGAGCAAGGAGACTCGGCCGGCCGGGGCGGATTCTTCAAAGTGGGGCGTCCAACTTGGCCACTTGGAGATGGGAGGACTTCAACTCC
>JANHZU010003850.1:0-11102 GCA_032468055.1 Acrochordus granulatus
AAATTTCAATAAAAGCTTACACATTTTAGCAACTTCATGTACATCATTTGTATACAAAAGGTAAAGATTTCTTCTTTTAGTTGTGTCCGACTCTAGGGGACGGTGCTCATCTCTGTTTCATAGCCAAAGAGCCAATGCTGTCCAAAGATGCTTCCATTGTCATGTGGCCAGCAAGACAATATGCTAAGGCACATGGAATGCTGTTATGTTTCCACCAAATTAGATGCTACCTATTTATCTACTTGCATTTTTACATGCTTTTGAACTGCTAGGTTGGCAGGAGCTGGGCAGGTAACAGGAATCTGTTATATGGTGGTGCTTGAGTCTTGACCTGCCAAGCTGCTGACCTTCTGGCTGACAAGCCCAGTGTCTTAACTGCTCAGCCATTGCACCACAGTTCAACTTTAAATTCTGCTTTCTGCTACTCAGCTCCAAATGTTCTATCTTCAACCTTAAATCTTTCTCTTAGCTGTGCATATGAAAATCACTGAAAATTAAATCCTTCTGCCATCAATTGCTCTCTTGAGCAATTGCAAACTTGATGTTGTGAGACTAGAAATGTCAAAACAGAACATTAACATCTTTGGGATCAATAAACTGGACTGGAATAAATAAATTCTATCTTCTACTACAGACAAGAACATCACAGAAGAATTGGAATGGCCATCATCCTGATCAAGAAGATGGCTCTCCTCTCAATAAAGACACAGTGATTTCAGTTTGAACCACAAAGAAAAGCCAGTCAGTATCACAGCAATTGTGGGAGAAGGGAAAGCTGAGCTAGGGGGAGGAGTGGTGAAGTGTAGGATCAGCTTGGAATCTCTTTGCATCCTCAAGAGTCAGAAACCCAAAATCTCTTGAGGGTTGTTAAATCTTATCTTGGCTGCACAGATATTTGATAGTCTGTTGGGCAAATTCTTGTATCATGAAAGACCATTAAATCACTAAACCTCACTATCTGGGCCTGGTTCTTTGCACCTGACAGCAACCCAAAGTTGTATTCCAGTTATGGATACACTGGAAGCAGGAGCTGAAACAGTTCTGTGACAACTCGTTCTGTTTTGGTATTGTATTGACTTTTTCAATACAACACCAAAACAAAGGTCATATTAATTAAACAATTAGAAAAAATCTTTCTAAATAAAATATTAAAATTTTAATGAGAATAAAAACTAACAAGAACTAATATTTAAAATGGAAAAATAAGAATGAAAGAGACAAGAAAAGAACAAAGACAAAGGAGCAGAAATAAAAAAAAGAATTATGAAGTGACTTCCAATATTCTTTTACCAATGTTACAGGTATAACTTTAAAACTTCTTAATCAGTGGTTATAACTTCATTATTGCTACGTTATTATTCTATTTCTGTTGTCTTGCAAGTATACTGAGAGCTCTTCTACTGGAGTCAAATTCCTTGGGTGTCTAACCTTGCTTGGCCAATAAAGTATCTGTATAATATTATTTAGATTTTCATTGTAATCAAATATTTGTACTCAAATCCTCAAAACATGTACTGTATTTATTTATTAAACTTATATGTGACCAATCTCATGGAAGCAAGTCTTGGTGACTTACAGTCCATAAAGAGTAAAAACAATAACAATAAAAGAGTTAAAAATTAATCCACAATTTAAAATCTAAACTAGATAAGCAGGAGGGAAGCAAGACACACATGGCGGAGGTGAGGTTAATTAGTCTATTATGATATCCCTCCCTTAGGGATCTTAACCAGGTCTTCAGGGACTTTCCAAGGACCAAAAGGGTGGGTGTAGACCTCACCCCAGGGGGCAAGATATTCCAATGAGTAGAAGCCATGGCAAAAAAGCCTGTCTCCTAGAGTCCACCAGCCAAAACTCCTTGATTGACAGGGTCCAGAGCATGCCTTTTGTGCCAGCCCTGGAGGGACAGGCCATTCCCATTGGGGTGAGATCACTCCTCAGGTAACTGGAGCCATGCCATGAAGCGCTTTAAAGGTAAGAACCAACACCTTGAATTGTATCAGAAGCAAAATGGCAACCAGTGCAGCTCACAGAATAGCGGAGTAACATGGACCAAACCAAGGCCCCAAGAAATGTATGTGCAGCTGCATTATGTGCCAGCTGTAACTTCTGAATGTTCTTCAAGGGCAGCCTCATATAGAGTGCATTGCAATAGTCCAAGTGTGAGATGATTAGGGAATGAGTGACTGAGTTCAAGGCCTCCTGGTCCAGGAAAATGTGCAACTAGTACACAACATGAAGTTGTGCAAAGGCTCTCCTAGCTGTTACTACCACCTGCTCTTCAAGCAGGAGTGAGTCTAGGGGAACCCCGAAGTTGCCCACCAGGTCTATCTGGGGCAATATTATCCCACTGAGAGTGAAGGATGTTAAAGTCCTGCATGCTGAAGTCCCAGGTACCAAAAAACATTCTGTCTTGTCAAAGTTCAACCAAAGCCTGTTTTTCCATGTGCAGACCCTCAGAGCCTCCAGGCACCAAGAGAGGGCAGCGGCAGCATCACTTGGATCACTCAGGATGGAGATGTAAATTTCAGTGTCATCAGCGCACTAGTGATATCTTATCCTATGATGATGGATGATCTCTCCCAGTGGCTTCATGTAGATGTTAAAAAGAAGTAGGGAAAGTACTGAGCCCTGCAGCACACCACAAGAAAGTGGCCAAGGACTGGACCTCTCAGTCCTTATTAACCAACAGGGACCAGCCTTGGAGAAAGCAGCCAAACCAGCACAAGACTGCATTGCCCAGCCCCAGCCTCCAGAGCTGGCCCAAAAAGTTATCATGGTTGATGGTATTGAAGGTATCAAGGAGAGCAAGGATGGCTGCACAACCCCCATCCTGATTTTGCCAGAGATTATTGACAAGTGCAACCAATGAACTCAGACTGACATAGATCTGTCTCATCCAGGACACTCTGGGGTTCCCATGCAACCACATTTTCCATCAACATCCTTAGAAAGGTGGGAAACTGGACAAAAATTGTCCAGGCAGGTGGGATCCAGCAATTGTTTTTAGAGGAGGGGATGGAGCAGGGCCTCCTTAAAAAGACCCAGGAAAGTCCCACCTTGCAGTGAAGAATTTATCATTGTTTGGATCCACCTGATAGCCATCATCCTGGAGGCTTTCATCACCCAAGAGGGACAAGGATCTAACTGACAAGTGGTTGCCCTAACAGATTGAGAACCTGTCCACTTCATCAGGTTCAACAGGATTGAAATGATCTCAGAAAATCAGACAAGATCCCTTCCCAGTCATCTCTAATGGACTTGCACCATGCACGGGTTCCCACTGGGACTGAATCTAAGTGTCTTTATCCATCAGGTATTCAACAAATTCCTCTGCATGACCCTGAAGATGGATACCTGGATCTTCCCAGCCTAGAAGAGACTAGGTGACCCTGAACAAGGCTTCTGGTGACACTCTGCGGATGAAATAAGAGCAGAGAAATAATGATGTTTCACCACTCTTATCACCACAAGGTAGACATTAATAGTGGCTCTATTCCAGTCAGATTCAGCCCTCGTCTTTCTCCAGTGCTGCTCTAGGCATCTCTTTACTCTTTTCAAAACCTGCAACTTTTTTTTTTTCCATCAACCATAAGGAGTATTGGGCACAATGCGTGAAGAGAGGCTGTACAGGTGCTATGCGGTTCAAAGCCCTGGCTGCCCTTTGGTGCCAAGACACAACCAGAGCTTCAGCAGGGCCATGCAGCAATACCCCGGGATATCCCCTAGTTCCCTCTGGAACCCATTCGGGTCCATCAGTCACCAAGGGAACTCTTGAATGGGTCCACCTCCTGTGGAGGGGGCAGTATATGAGAATCTCAAAGATACCATGGGGTGATCATGGGGGATAGTGAAAGCTCCCCCACCAGATCACGTTGCCATTGTTCCAACAAGAAAATCATATCAGTATGTGACCTCTGTCACGAGTCGGGCCATGGATGGTCTGGTTATATCATAACATCATTTTTTTCTGTTTCCTGGAAAAAGTCAAGAAGGGGTTTCCAATAATCATTACACATAGACATTGTCCTATCTGTAATTAAAGCAGTCAACTTGCCATCTCAACAAGTTCCATCATATTTATTATCCATTCCTCCATTCTGTGTAAAGTTGAATCTTTGTTGAATGCGAAAAAAAAGAATGCAAAAATGTACATGCTGCTCAGTATTAGACAATAAAAAACCCACGCTAACAGGAGATGCAAACTCAATGCAAATAGGAAGAATAATAACAGATTCTTTCTAGATTGCAGATTCACTGGACTGTGACTGTAGCCAAGAGATGTGGAGATGACAGCTACTTGGGAAAAGTCTAGGAGGAAGCTCGTCAAAATATCAAAGTGCAGAGGCATCAATGAATGGACAATTCAACAACTGAGCAGCAGAAGGCACGTCCAGTTGAACGTAAGTAAAAGCTTCCTCATGGTAAGAGCGGTTCTGAAAGGGCACCAGTTATGAAGAGCTGTATTTCTCCACAGTCCATAGTTGGGATAGGAAATTAATTGGAGAACTGTTGGATTTCTACTGGAAAAAAAACCCATTTGCTTAGTGACTGTTTGAAGTTATGAAAAATCCCCAAAAAGCTACTTATGATTCGAACTTCTGATAGCCAACACCCCCCATGGTCACACCACCACATTTTGGGTGCTCAGCAATCAGTTGGCATCTACAGTTGTTTGCAGGAGCTCATGCTCACATGACTGTGATTTATGATGTTTTTGCTGGAAACTGGCATTTATTTCTGGGCAGTGTAAAGACTGCTGTGGTCACTTAATGACAGCAATGTTTGCTTAACAACTGCTGCAAAAAATATTTAAAATTGAGCAATTTCACATGAAGACTTACCTAATGACCATAATGACTTACATACTACCAAAATTGGGGGTTCATTTATGGTTGTAAGTTGAGGACTACCTGTAATGAGATACAGAGGTTTTTTTTATGAGTGTTTTTTTAAGAGAGTTTAAATCTCTTGTGTGAACATCACAGTTCCTGATAGTATATTATTTAATCAAGTACTGGCAAATTTTGATTGTATTTGGCATTATTTATCAGATCAGTCACACAATAAACAAAATACCAGATATTGTATTATCTTTTTTTGTAATGGACTTTGTAACCCTCACCATGTCCTGCAAAGTTTCCTTAGAGTCTGCATTGTGGTTTCTGTAGCATCAGATGAAAACCGTTTCATTTTTCAAACATTGCCAACTGAACCTCTTAGAGAAGACCTTGATTTTTTCTCCAAAAATGTTGGCTTTTGTTCAGCTTCTTCTGGTTTAATTCCATATTGGGCTTTTTGATTTTTTTTATTATTGCTATATTTTTTACTATGAATTACATTCAACATTAAACAAGAGGGAAGTGTATAAATCCCAATTTTTTTCTGAGAACTGAACAGAAGTTTTCATTAAGTTTTCCCTTGTTTTATTAGTCCTCATATATGAGATGGTCTAGGCTGACAGAAATGGGAATTCTGTGGAGGAATGGTGGTTTGAACCCAAGTCTTCCCTGTCAAAATCACAATCTAATACTCTTATCATTGAAATACGTCTATTATATGCAGCTGTTATTTATGATGTATTTGGAGTTCCTGTCCTTGATTTTTCCATCATACACACTTTTCTATATCTTCCCAAAGTGCAGCAAAATGCATGTTTTCCTGGGAGCAAGTCTCATTAAACACAATAAATAAATTTCTCAGTAAATTTATTTAGCAATATTTGTTAATCTGGAGTTCACTAAATTTAATGCATTTCATATTAGACTTCTAGTTCCATAATGTTCATTTTTAAGCTCCATACAATCAAGCTGGATTGCTAGTTGTAAAATAATGAAAATTGAAATCTAATATATGTGGAGAATGATACATAGCGTAATGTTGTACAATTAGCAAAATTCCACTGTTCATAGTATTACCAAAGTAAACATTTTTACAAGAATGATTATTTTTATTGATGTATTTGTTGCTGCATATTATTTCAAATATTTTAACATGTATAAATTAAGTAGAAAGCAATCAGTCAGCATTTATTCATATTTAACTTGAATATTCCCCTAGAATATAAAAAGGAACAATTTAACTGAACTGACAGCAACAGCTAATATTTCATGGAAAGTAGATTTTTACCCTGCCTTTATTACTTTATAAGTAACTTAAGGTAACAACATGCCTAATCCCTGGCAAACAAACCAACCCTGGTAAGACTGAGTGGCTTTGGGTGTCTGGGGGTTCTGGATCTGGGACTTTCACATCTTTAAGTCTGGATGGGGTGGCACTGCCCCAGTCAGACCCTGTGCACAATCTGGGGGTTCTCCTGAACTCTCAACTCCTGCTCAAAGAGCAGGTGGCAGTTGCAGTTAGGAGAGCCAACTTTGTGTTGTGCGCCAGTTGCACCCTTTCCTGGACCAGGAGCCCCTACACTGAGTCACTCGTGCCCTTGTCATCTCTTCACTGGATTATTGGAATGCACTCTACATGGGGCAACCCTTAAAGAGCATCCGGAGGCTACAGCTGGTGCAGAACGTGGCTGTGCAGATTATTTTAAGGGCCCAGAAAATGGCCCACATAACACCTTTATTCCATGAGCTGCCTTGGTTGCCAGTTTGTTTCCAGACGCAATTCAAGGTGTTGACTTTGACCTTTAAAGCCCTTCATGGCATGGGACTGGGATATCCGAGGAACCATCTCTCCCCAATGGGGATGACCCGCTCCACCAGAACTGGTAGAAGAGGCTTCCTTCAGATCCCATCAGTCAAGGAATTTTGGTTGGCGGGTTCAAGAAGAAGAGCATTTTCTGCTGTGGCTCCTGCTCTGTGGAACATCTTGCCCCCAGAGGTAGGTTTGTGCCCACCCTTGCAGCCTTCTGGAAGGGTCTCAAGACCTGGCTCTACCAGCTGGCCTGGGGCTCCAAGGGTACAATATCTTGGAGGTGGTTAATGGCTTAGCATTGTCCTCCTCTCTCATATATGTATTTTTGCATATTTTTATTTAATTTTAATTGTTTTTATCAATTGTATTTCATGTTTTTTTATTGAGAGACGCTGAGAGTCATTTCTGAATTAGGCAGCATATATATTCTAAATAAATAAATAATCTTCCTTTTTCCTCCTATTTTCCCCACAACAACAATCCTGTGAGCTGAAGTAGGCTGAGAGAGAGTCACCTGGGTGGCTTTTGTGCTGGAGATGGGACCAGAACTCAAAATCTCCTGGTGGTTGACCCAAAGTCCCAAGCCAGCTTCCATACTAAGGTGAAACTAGAACTCAGTCTCCTGGTTTGTACTTAACCACTACATGAAACTACTACACTAAACACAAAGTTATATTTGATGAAAGATATTTCTTTCTACTTGCATAGACATCAATAAATATGTACTGGGACCTGTCATACCTAAGTTTCTGATCCTATGAAGGACATTTGCAGATGCTTGCTTCAAATCAGCACAGATCTCCTGATTTGAGCTGCAACTTCATGCCTTTGAAGCAGCCTGCTTGCTCAAAGGTCTGGTCCCAGATCTGTGTCATCTTCTATATAATCTTCTAGGTCATCTGCACCAAATCTGAAGAGTACAATAGCCGCCAAGAACTTTGTAATGGAACGAATGAAGGGCCTATCCTTCGAAATCCTGGGAATCACGATAAAAAAAGAACTCCTCGGCTTCCAACCTCAGCTGATGTTGAATTCTGCTTAAGTCTGACACAATATGAAACTGGGACTATGGATAAAATGGCTAACCTCAGCTTCCGGAATACTTTGGAGGGTAAGGTTTGTCCTTCCTTTCTTGATTTCTAATACAATTTTGTGAATCAGTGTTACTTCATTTCTCAGTCCTATTCCATTCAGAAGGAATCATAGAAGGAATATTGGAGAAATTTCCCTTCTTGATGATGGGGAAAGGAAATCTAGGATGCATTGTGAAGGTATTGTCCAATCTCTTTGGGTTCCATAATAAACTGTTTTTAGATTATCATAATTTAATAAGCTGATATGTGAAAGGGTTTTGTCTTGCCTTTGCTTTTTTGGAGTTGTATACATATGCCTTTCATTTTTCCATTTGTGGCTAGCCATAAAAACAAGAACTTCTCCATAGTTGCCCATTTGGAATTTATGATTGTCAGCTTCAGAACAAAGGAGTAACATGTCATCATCTGAAGTTGGCTAAAAATCCCAAATAATTCCGGAACTGGTCACCATGGTTTCAGACTTAGCTAAATGGAAAATTATATTAGATTATAAATAGGTTAGTTTAATCCTATCATCCATTCACATGGAGGAGAAAAGGTTCTGAATTTGGGGGCAAAAGATTCATTTTGGTCTTGATTTAGTCAACTAAGATATGATTCTTTGAATCAGGCTGATAGTCAAATATGTAGGGTTATTCTTCCATTAGCTTTTGAATTGCTATTGGCAGATTTTTTTCTACTCACAGATCTCTGAAGTCAGCCCAAAATAACTTAATAATTAATTGTACTATGAAGCTTAAAAATAAAAAAAAATCTTGCTCTGATTTCATGGGGTATAATTGCTCAAATCACTGGTGTCATTCTTTTTCCTACAGAAATAGAATTGTCATGCTATATTTGCATAACAATCAACAGACTATGACCATTATTATATGCCAATGTGCATTAATGAATATGAAGCATTTGAAGACAGTGATTACAAATTGAATTCAAGGTTATCGAGGGCATGGAGCACTAGCAATCACTTTTAGTTGTGGGGTCCCGTTTTCTATCTCCAACTCCTCTTCTCAAGAGATATTCACATCCTATGAAAAATGTCCAAGTTTTGAAAGTGATTCCTACGTTGGTGGTTTTGGAGGACACTGTCTGAGAAATAAAAAACAAAGTATACATACTAAACCTTCCTTTAGAGCTCTGGCAAAGGTGGTAAATCTGTAGCTCTCATAGTGTTAGGGAATTAGAACTTCTAGCCTTTTTCATGACTGGTCATGTTTTTTGGGACTACTAAGAGTTGTAGCTAAGCCCAGATCTCTTTCCTCCAAATTATGCCCTACTGCAATGTCCAAGAAAATGTGATGAGTGTGTTCATAGGAACAAAGGTTGTTACTATATTCTTTGTTCCAATATCGCAACAAAGTTTAAAAAACAGGCATCTGGACTGGATTTTTCTCAAGTCGAAGACGTTTCGCCTTTAATCCAAAAGGCTTTAGTCTATTTAGTAGGTTGTAGGGGCATTAAGACCACACAAACTGGACACAAAGTATTGATTCACACCATGTGGAAGCTTTGGCATAAGCATCATGGTCATGACTGTAAACTGGGATTGGTGGCATGGCTTGGTGTGATGAGTGAATCTAATGACAGGTGGTTTTTTTACCTGGGATTCAGAGGTTTTCCTCAGATAAAGAAGGATCTGCAGATCCATCATGGATAGTTGTGTTGAGAAAAACTGAGCCTCCTCCATCTCCCTAGGCCAAAAAGCAAATTGTTGTTATTTTCTCCTAGTGTTGTCAGAAAGCATCCAGCTAAGCAGCAATCAAAAATTCATCTAGGATGTGTGATGATGAGAAAATTTCAAGTTGGAAGATTAGATAGAGAAATTGAAATTAATCACTGAAAAAAGTAAGTGCAATTTATCTCCATAAGATGCCGAAAACCCTGCATCGATGTGTCCATATAACTCATCTGCAGAATAAGAGCTGAATTCCATGCTGTACTCTTTATAATCAGGAAGTTAGTGAAGTTTTGACAAGATTGAACAGTCACTGTTGGAGGAAAGCCATGTCAATTTATGAGAGCCAAAGATCATGAGGAACCTGGTAAGACCTTTCCAGAGTAATAAAAGCTTCTGCGTTTTAATAAAATTGGTTAGTCTGAAAAGGTACCACCAAGCTCCTTCTGATTTTTGAGACCAAAAAAAAACCTCAGCTGTGGTCAAGCCTTCATCCATCCTAAATACAGTAGTCCTTGTAGGAAGTCAGCCTGGAAAATCTTACTCCCATTACAGCAGAAAGGCCATTGGAAAGCCAATAATGAAAGATCAAGGTAGAAGAGAAACAAAGATGCCAAACAGCTATTTTTAAAACAGGAATAATCAAACTGCTTGGGGGGATTTTTTTTTTACCAAAAAACTGATTGTGAAGATTATTCAAGGTATCCAAAAGTTGTACATAGCTCTGCTAAATTTTGTTTTTAATAATGTTTGCAAAACTCAGCACATGGCTAGGCCTCTATCTTACTGGCATTTTTACAGACCATAGTGGCTGTTTTTGCACTTTGCACTAAGCCAAAAGCAAAGAAATTACATTATGACTTCATGCAAGGTGTGAACCAAATGAGTGTTTTTGAATTGTCCATTGAAACTATTCCCAAAGAGACATTTTGAATGCACAGATCAGCATCTCTAATTGCCTTCAGCTGAATGCTGAATGCAGGTATATTTTCACATTTATTAAATGCACGCCTTGCTTTCTATTTGTACAAGCAAGGCAGCTAATAGCAATCTTACCATACAATTTTTAAATTTAAAAATAAGTTTTTAAAAATGGAAAAACAGGAAACTTAATAGAGTTAAAATCCACATACTTTTCTCTTCATTCCTTTCTAGAGATGGGAAAACCCTGCCTGTGATCTATATTTCTGATCACTGATCAGAAGTTGCAATGCTCTTTGTAAATACGAAAGAAAGAATTGGAAAAAAATGTAAAAGGCAGCAAGAGGAAGCAAAATGTGTCAGCAAGATGAATAGGTTAGGATCCTTAGTTTTTAAAATTCTGTGATTATTTTTAAGCTTTCATATTATCTTTCCCAGGTAGAGAATAACTTTACCCCTTGCATTTGATTTATAGAGAAGGAAAAACATTTCACTCATTATTATTTCTAAAATTAAAATTAAACAGTTAATGTTATCTCCCATTGTCTTAGATATGAGTTCAAGATGCTTAAATTCTTATAAATTTGTAAGTCATGCAGGGAGCAAAGGGTGGGATTACACAGGGTATTAAAGAACCACCTTTTTGGTCGCTGACTCAGCAATTGTGGATTTTATATTGTATGTGAAGCCATTTACTTTTAACACCCCCTGAGAATGGATTCTCGACAGAGACTTGGAATAATACAAATTCTTTTTCTGACCCA